>JAODAL010006929.1:0-129422 GCA_025379985.1 Phyllomedusa bahiana
CCCACCATTTTTTCCCAAGTAAAAGGCCCCAATTGGCCCACACTCAAAAGGAGGGCCCAAGCGTTTCCCGGGGTTTTTGGGACTTTTGTATGAGGAAGGCTGGAGTTCTCACCACTTCGCTTCCCATCGGGTTTTCACCCCAGGACAGTTTTCGTTGATGCAAAAATCGGGGCTTTTTAACCTGGTTTTTAATAGATGACGGACCCCAGCCGGGGGCTGTCACCGACCCCCCTGAAAATCGGCCCCCGGGGGTCATGCTGGGGCCCAAAGGGACAGGTTTTGTCAATGTCCGTGAAACTAAAATGGTGGTTAAAAGACCCCTTTTTTTCGGGCACTTTTTAAAATTGGGGGGGGTCATGCGGTTTGGGGCTCTTGCTGTGGGCCCAGGACAGGGATTTTTAAATGTCCAGTTCAAGAAAGATGATGGTTCAAATCATAGCCTTCTGGCACTTTTCAATTTGGGGGTGTGCAGGTTTAAGGGGTTCAGGCTGTGGTAAAAAGACAGGGATAGTAAAAATGGTTGGGGGCCCTTTTTTTTTCTGTAAATTTTAAAAACCTAAGTGTGTTGCCAAAGATGTTGCACGTATCCATTTGCTGTTGTGGATGTTAATTTCAGCTTCTCCACCCCTTGTTTGGGTGTAATAATGAAAGGTGTTTTGTCTCCCTTTGACTTTAATGGTCATCGTTTCTTTAATCGCGCTCACTATCAAAAACCTTTTCGAAAAGGGCCCGGGACAAATGGGACTATCGATCGACCCTCGATAGCCAACGCAATCGAAAAAACACAAACGCCCAAAAGCACCGGATTTCCAAAGATAATGTGGATCGTTTGACTTTCATAAAGATGAATCAGGCATGGATCTCTGATGATGCTTTTGGCCCCAATTGCCGGGGTCCCCGATTATTTGCCGGTCAAATTCACATTCCTTTCAAACAGAAATGGTCCCCCTTAAAAAAATTTTTTTTAAAATGATCATTTCTTACTGCAATTTTTATTTTTTTTCCCCAACAGTTCTTTTTGGGCGGGTTTTTTGCTGTGAGGGGGGGGGACTGAAAAAGACAGCAAGGTTTCATGAAAAAACCGTTTTTCCTTTTTACTCACTTCTCTTTAGAATTTTTTCGAAAATTGTAAAGGGTTTTTGGGGTTTCATGTTTTGTGGGATACAGCTAAAAATTTTTGGCCCTTTTTGGAAACAGAAATGTGGTTTTTAAAGGGGCCCTTTTCCCCCTCAAAATTTTTTTAATAGTGGCTGAAAAAAAAATTTTTTATAATTTTTTGGGGTCATGTAGCTGTAAAGTTTCCCAGAAATTTAATTTCATGGCCCTTTGGAAACAAAAATTTTTGGGGGGGGTTTTTAAAAGTGGCTTTTCTCCCTCAAAAATTTTTAATAGTGGCGGGAAAAAAGTCAAAATTTAAAATTTTTTTGGGGGTCATTAGCTGTGGGGTTTACAGCAAAAATAAAGGTCCTTTGGAAAGAAATGTGGCTTCAAAAGTGGCATTCTCCCTAAAAATTTTTTTAAAATAGTGGTGAAAAAGCCCAAAATTTAAAATTTTTTTGGGGGTCATTTTTGCTGGAGATACAGAAATAATCTGGTCCTTTGGGGAACAGAAATGTGGTTTTTAAGTGGCATTTCTCCCTCAAAATTTTTTAAAACAGTGGCTGAAAAAGTCATTTTTAAAATTTTTTTTGGGTCATGCTGCTTTAAAAATGCAGCAATACTACAGGTCCTATTAAAAAAAAAGGGTTGTTTCTAAAGACATTTGTTCTTCACAATTGTCCAAAGTGCCCTAAAAGGGTAAATGCTTTGAATTTTTGGGGGCATTTTGTTTTGGGAAAATGCAGCTTTTAATACAGGTCCTATTTTTAAAAAAAAATTTGGGGTTTTAACGGGACTTTTTGTTCTTCACAATTGTCCCAAAGGGGCCCTCAAGGGTCATGCTTTAAATTTTTGGGGGCTTTTTGATTTGAAATGCAGCTTTATACAGGCCCTATTAAAAAAAAAAAATTTGTTTCTAACAAAAATTTGTTCTTCAAAATTGTAAAGAGGGCTAAAGGGGTGTTTGGTGCTGTCAAAAAACGGGAAATAGGGTTAGGACACGGGTTAATGGAAACAAAATTGAAAAAAGGGACTTGTTTTTGCAAGATCTTTAACATAGCTAAAATCCCTTTTATTAAAGACAACCCTTTTTAATACAATTAAAAAAAAGAAAAACAAAGCATGGTGGGGGTTCCATCCTATTTTAAAAAAGTGTTTTCTAGAATTTAAAAATACCCAAAAAATTGCATGTAAAAAAATAGTGGTAAAAAAAATTTCCCCTGGGAAATTTTACAAGGGATTTTACAGGGGAAAATTGACCCGTGTAGGTTTTTCAGAGGGGCATGGAATGGAGCAGGGGCAGAGAAACAAAGTACAGAGACAATTTCCTCCAGCTCGTTGGGGTAAAATTAAAAAAAAAGAAAAGGCAAGAAAAAGGGCACCTTTTGGGGGAAAAGGAGCGTTTTAAAAACCCCAGTTTTTCCAAGTGAAGCTCAATTGGTCCGCACTCAAAACGGAGGGGGGAAGCGCTACCCCGGAAAAGGGACAGTTTTATGGGCCAGTGAAAAATAAAAAGGTGGTTTTTAAAGAATCCTTTTTCCGGCATTTTTAAAAGTGAGGGGGCATGCAGGTTTGGGGGTCATGCTGTGGGCCCAGGACCCGGTATATCAATGGGGCCAGTTGAAACTAAAATGGGGGTTTTTTGAAAGACTCCTTTTTTCCGGAATTTTTAAATTGGGGGGTCATGCGGTTTTGGGGGCTCATGCTGTGGCCCAGGGCAGGTTTTTAGTCAATGTCCAGTGAAAAATAAAATGGTGGGTTAAAGACCCCCCTTTTCCCGGCACTTTTGAATCTGGGGTCAGGGCAGGTTTAATTTGGGCATTCGTGGTACAGGGCAGATTTAGTCAATGTCCCGTTAAACTAAAATTTGGGGGTTGAAAAAACTCCTTTTTTCCCCGGGACTTTTGAACTGTGGGTCAGGACAAAGGGTTTAAAGGTCATTCCTTTCGGTACAGGGACAGATAAAGTCAATGTCCAGTGAAACTAAAATGGTGGTTGAAAGACTCCTTTTTTTCCAGCACTTTTTAATTGGGGGGCATGCAAAGGGTTTGGGGGTCATGCTGTGGCCCCCGGGGCAGGTTATAGTCCAATGTCCAGTGAAATAAAAAAGGTGGTTTTAAAGGGCTCCTTTTCCCCGCAAATTTTAAATTTGTGGGTTTCAGACAGGGTTTAATGGTCCCTTCTTCGGTAAAGGGGGCAAAATATAGTCAAAAGGGGCCCGGTTTTTAACCCCAAAATGGTGGTTTAAACCCTTTTTTTCCCGGGACTTTTTTAAACTGGGGTCATGCAAAAAAGGGGGTTGGGGGGGTTCAATTTTTGTGGCCCCAAAGGGGGGGCAGGATTATTTTTTTTGTCCAGGGGGGTTTAAGGGGGAAATATGGTTCCAAATTTTTACTGCCTTTCCTGGCACTTTTTTTAATTTTGGGGGAGGTGATGCAAAGGTTTTAAAGGGGCTTGCTGTGGTTTCAAGACAAAGGGGTAGTGAAAGTTGTGTGTTTTTTTTTTTTGTGGCTTTTATAAACCTAAGGGGGTGTTGCCTTTAAAATGTAGCAGTATCCATTTGACTGCTGTTTGGGTGTTAATTCCAGCTTCTCCCGCCCCCGTTTGGGTGTAAGTTTTAAGGTGTTGGGTTTCTTTTCCCATAGACTTTAATGGTCATGCTCTAATCGACTGCTCACTATTTGACTATCTTGTCGATGTTTGGGCGACCCATCGACCAAACGGACCGATGTCGATGGCCCAAAGAAAACGCTCAAAAAACTAGAAGAAAAGAGTAGCCCCCAAAAGAATGTGCAGAGATGAAGCCCAAACAGAGGGCCCGGGGGGATTTTTGTGAGTCACCGCACTATGTAAGTCCCGGGCGCGAGTGGCAGTTCACAAATTTATTTTCTCTTTTGCCCTGTTGTAGTGCTGCAGCTTTCCAGTATTAGAGATCTTTACACAAAAAAAAGACTTTTAACAGCGATTTTTTTTTTGGGGGGGGGGGTCACAGCTTTTTTCAGAGACTGCTTCTCTTAAATTTCTTTTTTTTGATTTTTTTGGGGTTTTGGAAAAAATTTAAGTCCCCCTGTAATCCAATTTTTGCTGGGAAATACATTTTTAAAGCTATCTGCTCAGTTTGGGACACATTTGAATACCCAAGGGTTACTAAGCCTTTTTTTTGCGGGTTGTACTCGAAAAAGAACAGGTTTTTACAATCCAATCCCCTTTAAATTTTTTGGGGCAGTCATTTTTTTTGGAAATTTTAGACCCAAAGGGTTAACTAAGTGTTTTTCTGCTGTTGTGGTCAGTAAAATACAGTCTTTTAAATACGCTACATAGTGGTAATTTTTCCTTTTTTTGGAAAAGCCAATTTTTTAATTTTTTTGGGGGGCAAAATTTTTAAATCACTTTTTTTTGGGTTTTTTTTAATTTAGTTGGTTTTTTTTTTCTCTGTTGTGGTCAGAAAAAGAAACGGTGTTTTTTTAAACGCCAAAGAAGAAATTTTTTCCAGTAGCATATTTCACCAAGGGTTTAAATTAAGTGTTTTTTGCTGTTGTGGTCAGTAAAAAAAACCCAGTGTTTTTTCAAGGGCAAAGAAATTTTTTGCCCTGTAGCATAATTCATATCCAAGGTTAATTAAGTGTTTTTCTGCTGTCGGTCAGTAAAATAACTGTTTTAACCAAATAGCGGGTAATTTTGGCCGCTCTTTTCTTTTGTGCAATTTAGACCCCAATGGTTAAATTAACTGTTTTTTTGCTTTTTGTGGTCAGTAAATACACGTTGTTTAAAACCGACATGCTGGTAATTTTTGGCAGCTTCTTTTTTTTTGGAAATTTTAGATCCGGGGTTAATTTAAATTTTTTTCTGCTGTTGGGGTTATAAGAAAACGGTGTTTTTTCAACCAAAGAAAAAATTTTTTCCCTGTAGTAATGCATTCTGAAGGTAAATTAGTGTTTTTTGCTTTTGTGTCAGTAAAAAAAACGGGTGTTTTCAACGCCAAAGAAGAAATTTTGTCTGTGCAAAATTAATACCCAAAGGGTTAATTTTAAGTGTTTTTTCTGTGTTGTGGTCAGTAAAAATACACACTTTTTAAAAACGCAAAATGCTAAAAAAAATTTTGGCAGTCATTTTTTTGCGAAAATTTAGATCCAAGGGTTAATTAAGTTTTTATTGTTTTGTGGTCATAAAAGAAGCAATGTTTTTCAACACCAAAGGGGAAATTTTTGCCTGTGATACTTCTATCCAAAAGGTTAATTAAGTGTTTTTCTGCTGTTGGGGTTAGTAAAAGAACTAGTTTTTCAACGCAAAGAAAAATTTTCCCTTTAGCATAATTAAAAATCCGAAGGTTAATTAGTTTTTCTGAGTTGTGGTCAGAAAAAAATACACAACGTTTTAACACGCTACTGCGGGTAATTTTTCCCTCTTTTTCTTTTGGGAATTTGACCCAAAGGGGTTAATAAGTTTTTCTGTGTTGGGGGTTAGTAAAAAAAAAAATTTTTTTTTTTTAAACCCCAAAGAAGAAATTTTGCCTGTAGCTAATTCTTCCGAAGGTTAATTAAGCCTGTTTGCCTTTTCTATTCAGTAAAATACACAGAGTTCTAAACGGGCACATACAAGTACATTTTTCCTGCCATTTGTGGGAGCGCAATTTATATCCAAGGGTTCCCCAAGCTTGTTAGGGGGTTAATTTGGAGTAAAATTTACAGGGAGTGTATTTATCAAAATTCAGATATCTTCATTAAACAGAGCTGTACTTTTTAAAAACAAACAGTATGTCAACAGAGAGGGGGCAGGCTCTTCCATGCGAGGGGGCAGTGGTATAAACATTCCGGAGGCGGCCCCCGGTCGCACACAGCAAGGGGACGTGCAGCAGGGGTCCTCTGGGCCCCAAAAATGCCGTGCATCTAGCGGCCGTGTGTTGACCCGCAACCCCAAGGGTTCTTGATTGGTTACTAGTTTACCACTTTTCCCCCCAAACATTGACAACCCCCCCAAGCGTGGAACGCAGACACCCCTTATTGGGATGGCCCGGGGGAGGGGTCAGGGCCCTCACCTGTCCTAACCCGCCCCTGTCCCATCCAGTGCCCTCAGCCAGAGATTATTGTGGTTGGCTCAGTGCCCATACAGCAAGGGAAGAAAAAATTTGAGGAGGACAGCAGAGCTACTTGGCACGAAGAAAAAGGGGCCAACATCCCTGCTTCTTGAGTAGGCCAAGTAAGAGTGGAGAGTGGATGGGAGGTCATGTTTTAGGGGTCGCCCCTGCATACCAAGACCTTGAGGAGGACAGCATTGAAAAATTAAACAAAAATCATGAGGGTGTAGCCGACTGCACTTGGGAGGGGTGAACAAACTTTACCACCAAAAACCGCTTGGCCCCCACACGGCGAGCCAGCAAGTGGGTAGTGGGGGTGAGTAACAGGGTAGCAGCAGTGGGGTCGGGGGCAAGCGGGCCGGGGAGAAAACCGCTTTGCAGGTCTAAGAAAGAGCGGCGGGGTAGTTTGTCACTCAGTGTGGGGTTGTTGGCGGTAAATCAGCTACCGGCGGTTTTTGGCGTTTTTTGCAAGACCGCAGGAGCCAAAAAATGTGTATATGTAGAATCTGTGGTCAGGGAAGTGAAGCGGGCCAGGGAGCTAACGTTGGCACCAGGCCCTGCTAACACTCAGCGTCACCCCTCCGGTGGCCCGGGGGGAAACGTTTTCCAGTTGGGGGTCCATCCTTCTGCCGCCCAGCCCAAAAAAGCGCCCAGTGGCACGAGCCATTGCACCAGTCAAGGCTCCCCCACTTGCAGAAGGGATGATTTTTTTTTTTGCCTCATCTCCCGGTCCCGAGCTCCCGTCCCGCTACTTGGGGCCCGCAGTGTTAAAAAGGGAAACTAAGTTGAGAAGCTGACCGTGCTCCTGTCCAAATTTTTGGTACTGCGTCCCCCTTTCCAAATTGGTGGACTTGCACGTTCAGAGATTAATGACCTGTGCCGAGACGAGGTGGAGATTCCAAGACGTAATTTATTTTCCAAAAAAGCAGTACCAGCCCTTCACAAACATGTAGAAACAGAGGTGTGGGCCAAGTTCCCTTTGAACTTATGGTTTGTTTCAAAGGTGCACTGGCAGCCGCGGACTGTTCTGGAAGCTGTAACTTATGGTCAGGTGCAGTCTGTCCTTTACGGACCCACAGGGGTGAATGTGTTCCTGCCCAGCCACACCAAACAAAACTTGAGGAGACGCCGCTTTCTCCTCCACATTGTCAAACTGCTGCTCTGCGCCAATGTTGCCTCCTCCTACCACCTCCATCACCACCATATCAGCTCCACAAGGGACAGGCCGATTAGTACACCATCCGGCAGGGGATGACTTCTGGCTATCCACCCTAATTGGACCTAGCTACTCGGTCCAAAATGGGAGCCTGTTTCCCAGCTGCTGAGAGAGTGGCACAAACTCAAATACTATAGGGAAATCCTCCTAGTCAGTTGGCGCTCCTATGTGGGCATGTCCCCCCTCTAAAGGGTTTGGAGGGGATTTCCTCACGCTCATGTACACTCCCGCGGGCTGTGGGAAGGTGGGGGGAGGAGCAGTACCACTCCATCGCAGAACCTAGACTGGAGTCAAGATGAGCACTTTCCTTCACCCCCTAGTGAGGAGGGCATCCAAGAGCGCGGGTGAGAGGAAAGGGGGGTACTGGAAAATTCCCCCCCAGTTGGCCCTGGAAGGGCCCAAAAAAGTGGGCCCCCTTCCCGGTTTGCAGTGGAGAACTGTCCGCCCGGCCCCGTGTGTGGGATCAGAGCGGGGGTTCAGTCGGGGGGGGTCTCGTACCCCAAGGAGAACCCCTGCCACGGAAAAAGTTTTGGAACGACTGACTTTTTGTTAAGATGAATAGGGTGGACGGGCCGGGTTTCCACCACCCCTCCCTTTGGCGTCAATTACATCGCCATGCGCCTACCAAAACTTTTAGAAAAGAGTCTGGGTTTAAACTACCCCCACCACTATTTTTTGCCGCCACCCCCCCTGATGCCCACATCTCTGACAGTTTTTCCATCTGCCTTCCCCATCTTTACAGGGGCGGATTCCCCCCACCTCCACATCGTAATTGTGCCACCCATGACCTCATGTGCTGCTGCTGTTTCTGGGGCGTGAAATTTCCCCACTGTGCATTGTGCCCCTCTCTGACCCTCAGCTGCTCGGGTGTTGTTTTCTGCTGCGGTCACCTCCACACCCTGTCTTGGCCACTCTAAGACCCATGCGTTGCTCCTGCCATCACCTCCACTCTCTTCAATTTTCCACTCTGTGGCCTACTAATGTTTTTGCTACCGCCATAATGTCATTTTGCCACTCTCTGACCTCATGTGCGTGTGGCTGTGCCGTGACCTAACACTCTGTCATTGTCCCTGCTGACCTCTGATGGGTGCTGTGGGCTGCCCGCCATGACCTACACATTGTCATTGTCCCCCCTTTGACCTCTGCTGTGCTGTGGCTGCTGCCGTGACTCCACACTCGTCTTGTGCCACTCTGTGGGCCCATCCTGTTGGGGCCACCTCACCTCTGTGGGGCCCACTATGTTTTTGTTCCTCCCGAATTTTTGTGCCCTCTCTGACCTCATGCTGCTGCTAAGGCTGCTGCCGTGACCTACATACTCTGTCATTGTACCCTGGGCGGAGTTCGTGGGCCGCTCTATCCCGCGTGTCTTGGCGTCCGGAATTTCGGGAGCGCTTTTGCGCGGACTTTCCGGAAGCCCGTGGCGATTTTTTCCCCTGCGAATAAAAGGGTTTGAGTTATTTTTGGTAAGGTATATAAGGAAATGGATTAGGGAAATTGTTTGTGCTACGTTTAAAGGGGCTTTTGAACAGCCCAAAAAAGGGTTCAGCGTAATAGCCACCTTTTTTTTTGGCTCTATGTCTTTTTTTATTTTAATGGCAAAATAAAAAAAAAAAAGGAAAATTGGATTTTATTATTGGAGTTGTGGCGATTTTGTGTCCACTTGTTTCGGGTCTCTTTTTGGTGCTTTCCAGCTCCCAACCAACCCTTTTGCAATCCAAAAAACCGGATAGGGTGAGCGGGTTTTTTCCTCTCTTTTGATATACTTATCTGTCTGGTACCATGCAAAACTTTTGGGTTTTATTTTCATTACTAGGGAAAAATTTTCCCATTGCCATGCACCTATAATAAGGTTTTGTTTTATACGAAGACATTATTATTTGTATATTTTAAAATGATAGAAAAAATGGCCTCATTATCAAGATTAATAGGGCAAAAGGGGGCACAGGTTTTCGTTGTACAACCCGGCTACAGAGCAAACTAATGTTGAGGGGGCCAGTTTACTTAAAAACTGGAAAAAGCTTTAACAAAAAGGGGTGCGCATCTGGGGGGTTTAAACCACCCTGCAACAATATATACAAAAAAAAAATTTTTCCTCGCGGATTGCGGTGGGGAAAGGGATCCCAACCCCTTTGTGTATCAGAAGCTTTTAAAATTAAAAGGGGAATAAGTTTTTTGTCTTTATTTACAAAGTCTAATGCGGGTTTAAAAATTTCAGGAAGAAAAAAACCAAATTGATAAATTTAAATCTTTCCCAAAATTCCAGGAGTTAGAGGTCAAGCTTTTGAATACGAAAATATAACAGAATATACAAAAAATTAGGGATAAAGTCAATAAAATGTGGAACCCCTAGAAACAACAGTTATGGCTACTAAAAAAAAAAAAAAAAAGGTTTTAAAAAAGGGTTTTCCACAGACAAGGGAAAAAGGAACTGTGTACCAATGGCCAAAAAAGAGACAGAAACCAATACACTCCTAGATCCTTTCCCTAAAAAACAGATTTTGGCAACCCAGCAGAGGTAAAAAGGCCCAAAACCCGAGTAAAATTTTAGCTCGGGAATCCTTTCGTTTAAATTTCTTTTGGATTCAGGGGAAATGATTGGATGACCCCCCTGGTACTAGCCGGGGGTTTTTGCCTGTAGAATGGGACACTCGTCAAAAAACAAACCCGCGGGGGTGGACGAAAAGCACGCACAAAAAATTAGACAAAAGCCGGGGAAAGGAAAAAGAAAAATGTGCAAAAAAATTAAATATTCTGAATCTTTTCCAACCAACCTTAATAAGGAACGGGAAAGAAATTTTTAAAAATTGGGGAAATTTAAATTTTTGGGTCTAGATCAATCATTTGTTATTTTTTGCCATTTTAAAGAGTGAAAATGGGTTTTTGGCCCCGGGATTTAACATTTAAGGACATTTCTAAAACAGAAGAGAAGAAAGAGATCGCATGAGACTACAAAATTCATAAAAATAATTTAAGGATTTTAGTTTCTGTAAAACAAATGGCGATATTTAAAAATTCCCATAAATTTTGAAACCCCTTCGATAGGGGCTTAGTGGAAAGGGCCAATGAGTTCAAAGAAAAAAAACCCCACTTTTTTTTCCAGTACATCCCAAAAAGTTTTTGTTTGGATACATTTCAAAATTTAGTAGAGAAAGATTTTAAAACGCTAGAGGGAGAAAAAAGTAAAAATTAAAATTTTAAAAACTGGGAAAAAACAAAAAAAAGGGCACTTAGGGTCTTGGGAAAGTATGCATCAATTTAGTGGTGAAAATGGAGCCCAAGGGGGGGAACGGGGGGTAGTTTTGAATCGTGCTGATTAGGGTAAACAAAAAAAATTATGCTGTCGGGACACTCTATATAAAAAAAAAAAAAATCTTCTGATCCAACTATCTTTTTCGATAAAAATTTTTAAGGGAACCACATAAAAGGGGGCATACCCATTACATGCCCCTCACTGGAAGGAATCAGAGTAAAATTGGTTTCTGTTGGGATTCCCCGTTCCCCTTTTTGGGCCCTTTCCCAAAAAAATTCAAAAAGGGGTGACCCCCCCCCCTATGCGCCCTTTGTTTGGGGGGATAATTTCCCCTTGCAACGTCTCTTCCAATGGTTGGTTTACTTTTTTTTTGAGCCTTGGTGACTGGGTCCCGGGTTTTCCCTTAGAGATTCTAAGTCAGTTTTAAAAAATTCTATAAACATAAATTTGGAGGTCGGTTTTATGTAGGGTTGGCATGTGATTTTTTACATCTCTGTACCCCCAGCATACCTTTTACCCATTGCTTTTGCTTTGGGGGCTTTGGATATCATTTAGTTTATCACATAATTACATCCGAAAAAAAAAAATTTTATTTTAAAGAGGTGCCCTCTTTTTTAAATGAACCCAAATTTTTTCATGTTCAAAGCAATTCTATTTACAACAACAAGGATTTCAATGGGACCCAAATTTTTCCCCAAATCATTAGCTTTTTGGGGGGTTTCTGGTGGGAGGCCGTTTTGTGTTCTGTCCTTGCAATTTTTGGGGCCCCGATGTGGAGTGGTACGGGGGTACTTAGTTTCCTCTACTCTTTTGGGGCGGGGCCCCTGTGTCTGCCTTTGCCCCCTTACGTCGACAAACTTTTAAATAAAAATTTCCTTTTTCAATCTTTTTCTTTACATTCATATGCATACACAAAAATTTGCATTTTTGGGGTTTTGGGGTTCTAACAGGTACCCCGGGTTCTCCCTATTTTACTAAAACCTACGGGAAAACCCTTTTGGGGAAACACTATTTACATTAAAACCCAGAAAATTTCCCCCAAAAATTTAAAAAATTTAAAAAATTTCCCAATGGGGAGAGCTTTTTAAGAGCTAAGAAAAATTGTACCAATACACAAAAATTTTTTTTCCAAAAAGAAGCTCCCCAAAATTTTGGCTCACTTTTTGTCCTTTAAGGGGGTTATAAAAAAATTTGGGTGCTAAAATGGCCCTTTGGGTTTAAAATTTTGAACATTTACCACGGGAAAATTTATTGAAAACAAAAAAAAAAATCTTCTTTTGTCGAATTTTCCCAACATTTTTTGTCTTAGATTTATAACCCCACAATTTCGGAAATAAGAAATATTATTTTTAAAGCACTTACCAATTCTTGGGGACAAGCCCCGGGTTTTGGCAAATTTTTTGGGGGAAAGGCTCCCTTTTATAGTATCTAGGAAGCCCAAAAATGTGGGAAAAGGTCTTTTCACCCAATTCAAAACCCTTTCAAGTATTGTCCACCCCTAGTTTTACGAAATTGGGTTTTTTTTTCGGGTTTTTTGGGACCCAAACCCATGAAAAACCCTGTGCTTTCGTGACTCCTCCCGTACTTTTTCAGATGGAAGACAAAAAAATTTTTCCGATCGACAATTTTTAAACTGAAACCCCAGGGCAGAAATTATATGAAAATAAAAAGTACATGCAATCTATTATTTAAAAGGTTGCACTATGCCCCCAACCCTAAAAATTGAATTTTAGAACTTTCCTTAATGGGAAAAAAGAATCCCAGGGTGTATTTTATCGGGAAACCCTTCGCGACACTTTGTAAAAAACCCAAAATTTCCCAAAAACAATATTTTAAAGCTTTTGGAATAAAAAAGGAAATTTTTGGGAAAAAGGAGAGGAGGTAATTGGAAGCCAAGATCAGAGATCGTGGGGGCCTTCTGGATACATACATTAAATTTTAAAAGTGTCCAGCGGGGCTCAACCAACCCCAATGAAACTATGGGTTTCACTATTAATTTTCCCCACCAAATTTTGTATTTCATTTTATGTAAAAAAGTCCCCCTATATGTTCTTTTGAAAAATTTCGTTTTTGCTTTTTGTACACCTGGATCTAATTTTTAAATCATATGGAAAAGTCTTTTATTCACCATTCTCCCTGTTTTCCCTTGCGGGAAATTTACATGATTTTCTTTTTGTCGGATGGCCCTGGGTTTTTCCCGTCTTGGGCGTCCCTTTTGGGGGCGCGTCATCTTTTTGCGGTGCTTCGTCACTGTCTCCCACCTGTATGGGCGGAGTTGCGCTGTGGCCGCTCTATGCCCGTGTCCCTTTGGCGTCCCCGGGAAATTTTGGGAGCGCATGCGGGCATCCGGAAGGGCGTGGCGAGTTTTTCCTGCGAAAAACACAGGTGAGTTTTGTTTGGGAAGGGAATAAAGGGGAAAAAGGTTTATGGATATGTTTGTGCTACATTAAAAGGGGTTTTTAACAGCCCCAAAAGCGGGGCAAACGGGAATAGGCCCCCGGGATTTTTGGCCCTATGTCTTTTGTTATTTTAATGGGAAAAATAATAAAGGCAATTGGGATTTTTTTTATTGGAGTTTCTGGGGATCTGTGTCCAAAATTTGATTCTGCATTGTTTCCCCTGTCTACCTCAAGATTTCTGCTGTTTGGGGGGGTTTTCGCCGCCATGACCTTCAAAACTCTGCATTGTAAACCCCTTTCTGAAACCCCATGATGTCTGTGGGTGCCGCCATGACCCACAAACTGTTTATTGGCCACTCTGTGGCCTACTACTGTTTTTTGCCCCTCCAGAATGCCCTTATGCCACTGTTTTGACCCCATGTGCTGATGTGGCTGTGCCGTGACCTATTCACTTGCATTGTGCCAAAAGTCGACCTCATGCTGCCCGCTTGGCTGCTGCCGTGACCTTTTTCACTCTTTTCTTGTGCCACCCTTTTTGACCTCATGCTGCTGCTGGGGCTGCTGCCCCCTGAAACCCATACCTGTGTTTTTTGTGCCCCTCTGTGGGCCCAATACTGTTTTTGCCCCCTCAAGAATATAAAATTTTCCCTGTCTGACCCCATGCCGGGTGCTGTGGGCTGCCATGACCTAACCCAAAAATGTCATTTTTACACTCTGTGGTCTCTCCTTTTTTTACACCTCCCGAACTTTTTGTGCCACCTTTTTCTGAACTCATGCTGCTGCGTGGCTGCTGCCGTGACCTACACAATCTGTCATTGTCCAATGTCTGACCTCATGCTGCTGTGTGGCTGCTGCTGTGACCTACACACCCGTGACCCTTGTTCCTTTGTGGCCTACTCCTGTTTTTTTCCACCCCCAAATGTCATTGTGCCACTGTCTGACCTCAAACTGCTGCTGTTTGGGTGCTGCCGTGACCTTTTTCACTGTTTTCCCTTGTGCCACCTTTGGGCCCAAATCCTGTTTTTTGCCAAACCCCCAGAAAGAATTTTGCCACTCCCCACCTCATCCTGCCGTGCCTTCCCCCACTCTGTCATTGTGCCCCCTTTTGTGGCCTACTCCCGTTTTTTCCCCCTCCAAATGTCATTATGCCCCCCAGTCCCTTTTACCTCATCTCTGCTTGGCTGCTGCCGTGAACCCATTTTACTCTGTCATTGTGCCATTTGGGCTGACCCATTCTGCTGCTGGGCGGCCCCTGACCACCCCACTCTGTCTTGTGCCACCCGTCTGACCTCATGTGCTGCGTGGCTGCTGGGCCCGGGCCTACACACTGTGTCCCTTGTGCCACTCTGTGGCCCACTACTGTTTTTGCCACCTCAAGAAAATTTTATTGTGCCACTGTCGACCTCATGCTGCTGTGTGGCTGCTGCCCTGAAAATATACAAAAAAAGTCTTTTTTCCAAAATGTTGACCCTTTCTGCTGCTGTGGTACTGCCGTGACCTACACACTGTGTCATTTTTGCCAAATCTTTGGTCTACTCCTGTTTTTGCCACCTCCAGAATGTTTTTGTGCCACTGTCTGATCTCATGCTGCTGCTGTGGTTGCTGCCGTGACCTACACACTCTGTCATTGTGCCACTGTCTGACCTCATGCTGCTGCTGTGGCTGCTGTCGTGACCTACACACTGTGTCTTTGTGTCACTTTGTGGCCTACTCCTGTTTTTGCCACCTCCAGAATCTCATTGTGCCACTCCCTGACCTCATGCTGCTGCTGTGGCTGCTGCCGTGCCTTCCACACTCTGTCATTGTGCCACTCTGTGGCCTACTCCTGTTTTTGCCACCTCCAGAATGTCATTGTGCCACTCTCTGACCTCATGCTGCTGTGGCTGCTGCCGTCACCTCCACACTCTGTCACTGTGCCACTCTGTGGCCTACTGATGTTGCCACCTGAGACCTCAGCTTGTTTTTTTCCAGCTGGCGCTGCCATTACTTTATCAGGCTACATTCCCGCTTCAGTTTTGTGGTCAGGTTTGCCCTGTTAAGTGCCCAGGAAATTTTATAGTGAAGCGATTCTAAGAGCGGCGGCAGTCATATGCGTGTCATACTAAAACACAACATGGTATGAAGACCAAACCAAGCTCCCTCTGCATATTTAAGCATGGCACAACTTTCTACAGCACCCTACAGGCTCTGTGCAGCCTGGAAATAGCTGTTTTTAACGCTATTCGTCCCGAAGTAATTCGGACCGAAACAAATTTTGTCGGAATATTTGGCGATGTTGGTGAATCGAATTTTTGTGAAATTCACCCATCTCTAATTATTGGCATACAACACATGGACAGTTTACAGATTTACTGAGGGGAAATAAAAGTATATTTGGGATGTTTTTTTTTATAGCTATCCACATATTACAGTTGTTTAGGAAAATTTTTCATGGTTACCAATGCCTTTAAAATACAAGCAGCAATTAAACATCTACCATTGCTTCATAAGCTATTTTTTAAATATGATGCATAAATATTTTTTGTTAGAAAAGCTTTACTGCAATGAAAAAAGATAAAAAGAAAATAAACAAAAGTAAATCAGATATTAATACATATTGTATAGAATAAAACTGAATTACAAGATCAAAATGAGTCTTTGAGACTTTTGCTTTTACAGTCAAAGAACAGATTTTTGAAGAAAAAGATTTCAGGTTCTCAGTCTTTATTTACCGTAATACACAGCCAATTAAAGACCTTCCATATGGGAATTGTGTCAAATAAAGGTCTACTTTAAACTCCTGATTTCAAATTAAAGATAAAGAAAACTGAATGTCATGCAAACACTATGATGATGTATTTTCTAAGCATCACAAAAACTCTCATCAGTAATGATCTTTACATGGGAAAAGACAAGCATCAATTATATAGTTTTATCATTTCTACTACCCCAATTAGACAACATAATTGTATTTCCATGAAAATGCAAATGAGTCCATCCCTTCAAGTGTCCTCGGAAATCATAATTGTATCATTTGTTGGAAACAGTGCATAAAAATAAAATGTTAAGTACTAGTATTCAGTATTTCTAAATTACAGTTTTAGATTTCAGTATCCATTGGTTTATAAACAAGATAATATGGCTATGTCTGAAAAAAATTGTCAAGGATTTTATAGTGGTCGGTACACTGTATTTACACTTTATTTGATTTTTTTATGATTTTTTTTTATGGCTGTTAATATCTACTAATAAATGACAGGTCTTTACGTTTTTAACCAAAGTTTTACTGGCCCTATTTTAATTCTTATTATGAAGAACAAAAATGCAGTGATTATTGTTTGTTTTATAGCGCCAGACTATAAGTATAATCTTGTAGCAGATACCTATAGGGGCTCTCTTCCCTAGAGCTTATTTGCATATTTGATTTTCCCAGAGGCCATTGTATGGCCTCTAAGTCTCATGAAATCTTTATGGTGCTCATCTTAAGTAGAAACTGTTTTCCTATAGAACAGTGGTTATACTATTGCTCATTAGGTTTCTCTTTAAGGGAATGCTTACATGAGATTGATTTACAAATCAGTTTCATTTATAGTATATGAATGTAGTTGTTTCTTCAGCATGTACAGTATCTCACAAAAGTTATTTCACCCCTCACATTTTTGTAAATATTGTATTTTATCTTTTCATGGGACAAATTCTGAAGATCTGACATTTTTTCATACAATGTAAAGTAGTCAGTGTACAGCTTGCATAACAGTGTAAATTTGGTGTGCCCTCAAAATGGCTCAACATACAGCCATCAATGTCTAAACCGCTGGAAACAAAAGTGAGTACATCTCTTAGTAAAATGGCAAATTGGGCACAATTTGCCATTTTCCCTCCACAGGTCTCAGGTGTGAATGGGGAGCAAGTGTGTTAAGTTTGGTGTTATCGCTCTCTCACTCTCTCATACTGGTCACTGGAAGTTCGACATGGCACCTAATGACAAGGAATTCTGTGAGGATCTAAAAAACAGAACTGTTGCTCTACATAACGATGACCTAGGCTATAAGAAGATTGCCAACACCTTGAAACTGAGCTGCAGCATGGTGGCCAGGAATATACAGTGGTTTAAGAAGACAGGTTCCACTCAGAACAGACCTCACCATGGTCGACCAAAGAAGTTGAGTGCGCATACTCAGCATCATATCCAGAGATTGTCTTTTCAAAATAGATGTATGAGTGCTGCCAGGTTGCTGAAGACAAGCAGACTAAGGACATGAATTACTGGAATAGAAAAGTAGCCACTAGGATGTATATGACCAAACTATGTCAAGAAAAATTCAGAGTTGGATCTACCGATTGTGTACACCTGATTACTTTAACTTTTGAACATGTTGAGACTGGAAACTTCAAAGACCAACCATTATTGACAATTAATTCAGCTATCTAAAATGTCTAGTATCTTTGGTACGTCAGGGATATAAAGAAGTTAATAGCACTCTGAGCTACATATTCAAGCAAGGTAACTCCAGAACAGTCTTAGAGCCTTTCACATAGATACTAATAATTAGAAAAGATCACATGCACAAGGTTTCTTGGGTTTTGGATGGTTGACATGGCAACTATGGGGAACATGTATGAAGACTGTCAAAGTCTAAGGCTTTCTTTGTTGCCTACAGCAAAGGGGAGCTCTGATTGGATGCTATGGGCAACAAAGAAAGTCTTAGACCTAGACAGTTTTCATACATGTGGCCCTATATGTTCAGCGTGCTATTAATATTTTTTTCCACATCCAATATCATACACTTTAATGTCTGGAATTTGAAAAATAAATGATGGCAAAACATCCTTCTATAAGAATTGAAGCCATGTTTGCTTGTTTAATGGTGTTTCCTCTATTAAATCCAGCCAGATGGCTATAAGTAAATTGACCCCATAGAGCATAATCCATTAAAATAAACATTTGACAAGACACAATAATGAAAAATATTATATGTTCAGTTAGTGCAGTCCAAAATTATAAGAGTAATAAATCTTACTCAAAACAATGGTGTTCTGAGGTTCAGTAAACATATACCATATCGTGCAGTAGACATAGACGTATTGGAAGGTTCAATGAATACGTAAATGAGTAATAATTCAAGGATTTAGACACTTGATTGAAAGATTACATATGATGTAATAAGTGAAACAAAAAATTCTAAATTAATGTCTGAATAGTACAGGAAGAGAGTGAGCAATTTTTAGCTTGACTTGCAGTGAAGAACAGCATACGGTATATTTAAAACTACTGTTTTTCAGATGTTAGACAATGAGGATTACACATGCATTATTTTCATGGATACTTACAATATATAAATACACACAAAACCCATGGTACTCAGCAATCTTCAAAATCTTCCTTTTTAACTCTGTAATCCATGGATGTTGAAAACTTACAATTCAGACCAATAGCAGTTTTGCATGTGCTTGTACTTTCTCAAGGCCTTGATCTCGTGATAGGGGAGCACATGGGAAAATGGTTTATAGGTCTAATCTGTCTATTTTTCACATTGATGGACCACTTGTCTTGATAAAGGTAGATTTAGGTAAATTTAAAAGATTTATGAGTGCTATGGATTGCATTTTCTATATTGTGAGTTTACAAGTTATAGACTGTTTTCTCTTTTTTCACTGACACTACCAATATATCCCACCAGGGAACTAACATCCAAATGCGACAAGTTTATTTGAGGCTCATGAGCAAGGACTGTGCAGTTCCATTGGGAATCTTTGTTGCTTTGACTGAATATGTTAATAAAGTAATTGTCATAATAGTGTTTATATATGTAATAATCTTAGAAGGATCTGGTAAAATATAGTCATCAAAGACTAAGTTCAAGGATTTGTAAAAAAAAAAAAACAGAATGTTAACCAAACACAGAGCTAGTGCCTAAAGGGGTTTTGCTAGGAAAGCATTACATACCTGGTTTATCCAGCATCAGCTTTCAGTGTGCTCAAAAGGTGGTGTGGTATAATTAGTTTGAATTGCCTTTTTCCACAGTGTGCTAATTCTAATCAAACAAACATCTGTTTCTGTAAAGAGTTGCAAGTTGCTATAATGTAGCTGAGTGATTAGCACTTCTGCCTTTCAGCATAGGGGTCCTTGGTTCAAATCCTGCAGGAGCCAAACATGTGGATTTTTTTTATCTCAATGCAAGTACCTGATTGAGGTTTCTTTTAATTTATTTTCACTGTTTGACTAACTACTAAGGAGGACAGGAGTAGAATGTCAGCACCTATGGTTGAACACTTGCTCAGCAGTGTCTGTGATTACTATGCAGGAAATAAACTGACAGTAGCTGCCTGAAAGGAGAGATGATTTCCGAGCATGTGAGGCAAGAATAAGGAGCTCTCATCACTGGTCGTTTCCCCTGGAGACAAGCTGTACACCATGGATTACTAAGGTAGAAGCTCAGAAAGGGGAGCATTTCTCCTTGAGGAGAGCACCGAAGAACGGCGTGTAGATTTATGTTTTGCCTTCTTGCCCTCTAATAAGCATCTGCATATCACAAGGCATTGTGAGAAAGGAGCTGAGAAGCCCTAGCGCCCTCTGTTGGATGTAACAAATCCTCAATTTTCTCTCTCCTTGATGTTCCCCTTTCTGAGCCACTCATTGCCTCCCACAAAGCCAGCCAGTATCACTCTGCTCTGCACTGGTGAGGGACAAAAATCCCGAAACACAGTTGTCTGCAGATGAGAGATACTGGTTTGGCTAAAATCCTTTTTGCTTCCTCAAGACCAGGTGGGTCAAAAGCAAATTGAGGATTTGTTACATCCAACAGAGGGCGCTTGGGCTTCTCAGCTCCTTTCCCATAAGGTAGAAGCTAAAATAAAATGCTACAGAATTTTTTATAATAATGAATGGTGAAAATATTTATTATTTAAATTGCAAGCTTTCCTCGTTAATTTTACTTTGTGGCAAAACTCCTTAAGGAGGGACTTATTTTGTTAATTTGATTAACTGGCTGGGTTCACAAAGTATTTTGTTTTAAAATTGGCATACTGAATTTTACAGAGTCCTGGAACTAATAGTGCTTCAAAATAAATAATAATAATAATAATAATAATAATAATAATAATAATAATAATAATAATAATAATAACAATAGGAAAGAATTAACACAATAAATTAGCAAAGACAGACCTACACTATTACATACAGCAATAACTATCAGAAATTAATCAGAATATATAAATAGTATGAAAAAAATCTCAGAAATCTACAAAACACATGGAAAAGTAAATGTTAAAAGTGCAATCAGAGAAGTAACCCAAGAACTGTAGATGGGAAAACCCCATGTGTATCACCACTATGTGTGGTTTCTTCAGGCGTAATTAAGGTTACTAGGATATGCTGGAAGTAGTAGTTTTCCAATATTTTGGAAGCAAATGCTATCGTAGGCGTTAAAGTTATTGTCTAGAAAATAATTAACACCACCATAAAGATCATTGTTCCTCAAATAAATCCAAAGGGGCTTACAAACTAATTTCCCAATGTCATAGACTCAACACTTGGGTCAATTTCATAGGTATACAACTAACCAGAAAATGTGTTTTTAGTGTTTATGAAATATGTAAGTCCCAATTCACATTTTGTTTAAGGCTGTTTTTTTGCATATCTTCCAGAATACTGTAGAAATTCTTCCAAAAAGATACCTCAGCAGGACTGTGACAGGGCAAAAGACTTCTATAGGGCAAATGTAGTTTGCGGCATTTAAAGAATGTGTATGGTTTCTGCTGCTTCTGTAATTTTCATACACTATAATGGACAGAGTTGGGGTGCGTTCCCACGGCAAAGGCAAAATACCAGTCAGATTTTTCTACTGGTATTTTGCCTTTTTTTGGCATGTGACTTTTGTCTGCGGTTTGCGGATTCAAGCTTCACACCCACATGTTCATGTTCTGCCCAAAAACTGGCCAGAAGAATGAACATGTCCTAAGTTTTTAGGAACGCCAGCGGTGTAAAAAACCGTCCGGCGGAAAAGCTAGGTATTGTAGACTGCTGAATGGATTTTCTATTTAACTCAATGTAAAAGGTTGACAGTCGGTTACAGACGGTTTTTAAATCCGAAAACCACCTGTAAATCTGACTGAAAACCCTTGCCGTAGGGACAAGCCTTAAGTTGCAACTTACAGCTGGTGGTTGAGAGTACCACTGTGCATGAAAAAGCTCTGTAGGGGCAACAGAGCTCAACTAGCTCTGGGACCCCTTTATTCTCAGGATGGGGGTCCGAATAGATAGACAGGACTGATCAGAAATTAATTACATTCTAATATTATGTCATCCTTTTTTTGATGGAAAAATACCATGTACATAGACTTTTCTTAATAAGGTTATTCTCTGTGCTAACTGTTAAAGTTAAACAGTATTAGTATAGTATACATTAAGGCTGTTTGTAGTTATATATAGTTTCTCTGATCTACCCTTTCATTGACATTGCTTCATTTAGCAATTTTAGTATGAGTCTATTGCAGTATAATGCATTTTACATATCATTGTGTATACATGTACAACTCGTAGGCCAATCATAGAAATCCACTTACTCGTATAGTCCTTTGATTAATGAAAGTTTTTCCGTCACTTGCTGTAACCTACATTTTGCTTAATGCCAGTGCATACAGCAATAAATCAATATGATGGTTCCATCATTCATGATAATATTTTATGCAGTTTGTCCTCAAGGAATATCCTGTGAAAAACTTTGTCTTCATCTCCGAGAGATCTTTTATAAAAGGTGCCCATAAAAATTCCTAATGCATTTATAGAAATTCACAAAGTGTATTATAACCCAACAACTCAGCAAAATCATGAGAGAATGCATTCCTTTTAGTTTTATGAAACAAATAATTACAAATGTCACAAATGTGATAAATGAAACAGTTAACCATTTCCACATACTGGTGGATCCAAGTTTGATCCAAGGCTTTAAAAAAAAATAAATCATAAGCTACATTATTAAATAGCATAATATATAATTAATGAAATGAATTCATGTCCATGCTTGCATCTGAACTCCAGGCTTCAATTAAAGGCACCTTTCCTGGAGGTCTAATAGGCAAACCTCCATTCAGATAAATAGTGAAATTTGGTATCAATGCGATAATATGATCAATGTATACATCTGATACAGTACAAAGACTAAACATTCCTTGTGTTCTTTAGCCCAAACAAGTCTCTACTGCTTGTTGCCTGTCCTTAGCAGTGGTTTCCTAGCAGCTATTTTCCCATGAAGGCCTGCTGCACACAGTCTCCTCATAACAGTTGTTGTAGAGATGTGTCTGCTGCTAGAATTCTGTGTGGCATTGACCTGGTCTCTAATCTGAGCTGCTGTTAACCTGCGATTTCTGAGGCTGGTGACTAGGATAAACTTATCCTCCGCAGCAGAGGTGGCTCTTGGTCTTCCTTTCCTGGGGCGGTCCTCATGTGAGCCAGTTTCTTTGTAGCGCTTGATGGTTTTTGCCACTGCACTTGGGGACACTTTCAAAGTTTCCCCAATTTTTCAGACTGACTGACCTTCATTTCTTAAAGTAATGATTGCCACTCGTTTTTCTTTACCTAGCATAATAGAAATTCTAACAGTCCATTCAGTAGGACTATCAGCTGTGTATCCAACTGACTTCTGAACAACACAACTGATGGTTCCAACCCTATTTATAAGGCAAAAAATCCCACTTATTAAACCTGACAGAACACACCTGTGAAGGGAAAGCCATTTCAGGTGACTACCTCTTGAAGCTCATCAAGAGAATGCCAAGGGTGTGCAAAGCAGTAATCAAAGCAAAAGGTGGCTACTTTGAAGAACCTTGAATATAAGACCTATTTTCAGTTGTTTCACACTTTTTTGGTAAGTATATAATTCCACATGTTTTAATTAATAGTTTTGAGAAGGTGTGTCCAAACTATTGGTATGAACTGTATATTTTGTGACAACTCACATGCCTTCCGCCGCCATCTTGGCTCGGCCCCTGGGTCATCCAGCTCTGGGATTGCCGTTTTTCTGTAAACTGGCTGGCACTCCAATATATAGCACTCCAACACCAGGCATCAGTTTTATACTGGCTGCAGCCAACTTTATTCAGGCTCCAGATAAACATACAGCAACAAAAAATAACAAAACCTCGGCCGTCTAGCCACTACCTAAACACATACAGTGGGGTCCCTCACTAAAAACCCAGTAAAACTGTGTTACCACACGGGAAACCCCCCAAAACCCAGTTACCCCTACTGCCCCAAAATACCACCGGGGGGCCAGACCCCCTTCCCCTTTGGGGCTCCTCTGCTTTTTCACTCCAAAAAAGCAGCAACGCCCCCCTTTGCCTTGGAGAACAGGCTTTTATAGGCCTCCAGGACAATCCCAAAAAAAACATGTGCGGGAACAGGGGAAGGGGGAAAACCCAAACCCACCCAACTGGGGCTTTTCCCGGGGAAAAAGCCACCCCTTAAGGGCTGGACACCCAGCCATCCCTACATATGAGTTTTTCAAAACCCTAATTTTGGCGACCGACAACACATGTTTTTCCCCTCACCAAGCCCAATTTTTTGGGGTGGCACGTTTTTCCAGGCCCCCTTTAATTTTTTGCCCCCAGGGGGCAGCACCATGGGGCCCGCCTAAGGTCCCCCGGGGGCCAAACAAAATCCCCCCCATTGAAAAAAGGCCGTAGGCCTTGATCCCCCTGTAAAAACCCTTCCCCCAGGGTAAAAGCCCCAAACACGGGCCCAAAACGCTTCCCCTACATTTTAAGGGGGGGAGACAACTTTGCTTACATACAGACCCTCCCATGCATTCCCCTTAACAATGGGTAAAAGAAATCATAGCCCTTTTAATGGGTGGCCCCATGAAAAACCTGCTCTGGAACATTGAAGTAAACCATCTTCAGTGGCATGCGACCTTCCCCGAGTATGTGCCCAACCCAAAGGGAAACCATGTTATCATAATTTGTAGCTTTCTCCCACACACGGGACTCCTTGTCCTTTTCCCCAACAGGCAGGCCCCTCTTATTGTGGATCTTTCTAAGAAAAAAAAGCCCCCTGGGTGGTCCCAAAACCCACTAGCTACACAGGAAGCTTTTAACCACAACCCACCTCTAAAGTTTCCGGTTTATACACAATGGTCTCTTTGGGGCCCCCTGACCCCCAATGCTACTTCTTTTGTCTATGGGATTAAAAAAGGAATTTTGGGTCTCTTTTGTCATGATTCTTTGGTTTTAAAACTGACCCCCTCACCAGATAAGAGAACACTTTCCCCTGTTTCACACCCCCTTTTTTATTTGGCTTTTTTTAAGGAAAGCAGCCCTTCGGGCAGCAATTTTGTGGCAAGGGTTCCCCGACCCCCCTGTACCCATCTCTAAGGAAGAAAAACTAAACCTTATCAGGGCCCACTCCTTTATCGCACACCCCATCCATTTTTTTTGGGTCACGGGAGTCAATGACAGAAAAATTTTTAAACCATAGGGACAAAAAACATCTGGTTGCAATAGCACCACCTGTAGGTCCCATAAGCCCCGGGCCCTCCACCTCTTTTGATACTGGTAACATTGTCCCCAAACTTTTTTAGGGAAAAATTATAAACCCGTCTCAAAAGCAAGAAACTTCCTTACCTTTTGGGGGGTTTTCAAACACATGCCCTGCCCCTCACTAGCCCCCTTGAGAAAATTTCCTTTTTTTTTTCTGGTCAAAAGCGGTTTCCCCACTTTTCCAAACCCTTTCAGTCACGTAGTCTGGGGGAAACACTGATTTTAAACCCCCTACTGGAAATACCAGCAGACACGGGGAAAATTTTTCCTAAAACAGGGGGACTAAAAAGTCCCCAACCAGACTTTCCGTTTCACCCTCTAAAGGGTCACACTCTGGACCCCTCCCAAAATCCACTGCTCGGGGGGTTTGCACCAGAATCTGCCTCACAAACGTTATCTTTGCAAAATTTTTTTCTATCTTTCCCCCATCGCAAAATCAAAACACCCTTTTCACTAAAGGGCCCTGACACATTCCCGGGGGGGGGGTTTCCATTTTCCCACATTTGAATAAAAAAGGGACTCTTCCCTGATTTTGGGTTTTCCAAGGGTTTTCCCAAAATTAACCCGGAAAATTTCCCCAAAACTTTAAGTCTACCCTCATTTTCTGCAGCAAAAACACTCAAAATTCATGGGTTGCCTTCCTCCCTTTCAGGCCCCAACTTGCAGAGTTTCCATTAAAATTATGCAAACATCTCACGGGGCCCCAAACAGGTCAAAAACCAAGGGCGGGCTATCCATCCCGGGAAAACACATCCCCTGTCTAATTTGGGGCTGCCTCCCTTATTGAGTAACTGCACCACCTCAAAGGTTGTTCACACAGGGCACAGAAAATGGGGCTAACTTTGAACCCAGTTTTTCCTCCCCCTTCGGTGTGACCCCTACAATTAATTACAGATACATTTTCCTCATTTTTTACCCTTTTCAAAAAGCATTTTAAAGGGTATATTTGCAGGAGGTAAAAAAGGGGTCATCATTCCCCACAGGTAATTTCACATAGGAGCATAAGGGCCACAGTCCAGAGTCCTGCGGGTCCCCACACTTTTTTTTCCCGCCAGGGAGATTTTTGGGCCTCTGCCCTTTATCCCCCCCTGGTTCTCAAAAGGGAAAAACCCCGCCCGGGAGTCCCCCAAAAAAGGTGTCCCCCCCCCCCAAAAACACCCCCCTTTAGCAGCTTACCAGGGCCATGCGGGCTGCACACCAAAGGGTTTTCGGTTTTAGGGGCAGTCTGGATTTTCTGCTGCTGACTGTCCATATCACCCCGGCACGGGGGTCCATTCACCTTTGGGGCTCCCGGGCTTGCAGCTTTCGACCCTCCGGCCCCCCTCCTGGGGGCAGTCGGGCACATCTCCCCCACTCTGTGGGGATTCCAAAAATGGTCCCCCTGCTGGCAGTGGGAAACAGGCTCCCTTGTGGTTTTGGGGGTAACTGGCTCCTGCTGAGGAAGGCGGGGTTTCACACTGCAAACCGCAGGGGGCACTGGTTCCCATGGGGAAATTTCATTTCTCCCCAAAAGGGGGTCCCTTTTTCGGTTTGGGTGATCGGGGCCCCCCTGGCCCCAAGGGAAAATCCCCCCCTTCCGGCCCGTCCTCGGGTTTGGTTTTTCCCCCTTGCAAAAAAGATTTTCCCCCTTTTTGGCTTTTTTTTCCTCCCCCCCCGGGACTTTAAAAATCCCCTTTTTAAATCCCGACACTCCCCAAAACTCCATCTTAAGTTTGGGAGTAGTTTTATTGTCCCGCAGGGGTAAAACACAGTTCCCCTCTGGGGTTTTTGCCAGTCAGATAGGGCACCAGGACACCTGCCCCCCGTTTTGGAGGGAAACCTCCCCGCTTACTGCCCAACCCCTAAACACCGGTTTAAAGGGAAAACCTTCAAACTTCTTCCCCTGCAGTCATCTTCCACCCCTTCCCCCTTTTATACACGTCGGGGTCTACATCATCTTTGTTTCTCCCTTTGGGGACACAGCCTCTTTTCCCGGGCTTCAGCTGTGGCCCGGGGCCTTTTTTTTCCCTCCCGCATGGTGGCAGTCAAACTGTCAGACTCCTTCATGGGGGCATCAGGTTTTGGGGAAAGGGGTTCCTCCCTGGCCCAAAAAAAGAAAATGTCCCAAATAGCAGCAACACAGTCTTTTTAACACACACAGTCTCTTTTTAACACGTTACAATTTGGGGTAGTGGCCCCCTTTTTAAAGTTGAAACAGCAACTTTTTGCTTTTTTTCCCTGCAATCAATTCCCCATGCCAGCTGTGGCCCAAACTTGCCCCCGGTCTTTAAAAATTTTCCCACGGATCCTCCAACCCTTTTTTGACAAATCACCCTGGGCCCTTGGGCCCCATCTTGGCTTTGGCCCGGGGTCTTTTAGCTCTGGGGGTTGCCGTTTTTTTTTTGTAACAGGCTTGGGCCCCCAATATATAGCACTTTCCCAAAACCAGGCATCAGTTTTATACTGGCCCGGGAGCCAATTTTTTTCAGGGGTCCCGATTAAAAAATACAGCAACAAAACATAAAACCCAAACCTTTGGCCAAACTAGACACTAAACCCAAACACATACAGTGAGTCCCTCACTTTCCCAGTGATCTGTGTCTACCACACAGGACCACCAAAAAACCCCAGTACTCCTTCTGTCCCGAAACCGGGCCCGGGGGGCCCAAACCCTTTTCCTTGGCCCCCTTTTAAATGCTTCCCCCTCCAAAAGAAAACCAAGGCCCCCGATTGCCTGAAGCAAACCCGGCTTTTTAAAAAGGGCCCCCGGACCTTTCCAAAAACATGTGCTGGGAAAATGGGGAAAAAGGGGGAAACCACCCACCCAACTGAAGCTTTTTCCGGGGAAAGCCCCCCATAATGGGGTGGGCATCACCCTTTCTACAAAATGAGTGTCAGCAACCCAAAAGTTGCTGACCGACAACCCCCTGCCTTCCCCCCAAAACCCAGGGCCATGCTCCGGTGGCACGTTTTTTCCAGGGGCCCCCACGTATTTCCCCTGGCAGCACCATGCGGGCCGCCTATATTATAAATATTTTTATATATTTTAAAATTTTATATATATATAATATAAAAAATATATATATATTATTATTTATAATAAATAATATTTTTAAAAATAATATATATATTTTAATAGAGGACATGTAACCAAACTGGGCAAACAGCAAAAAGCCAAACAGCAGGAAAATTTAAAAAAATACCAAAAACATGGGAAAAAAGAAAAAAAGACCCCTTTATAAAGTGATTTAAAAAGAAAAGGGGCATGGGTGGTTTGGGGAACCCGGTGGGAAAGTTTGATTGAGATTCACAAAGTGGGTTCCCTTTTAAAAACAAGGTTTTTTAAAAAAAATGACCCCAACAATTCCCCTAAATCTTTTCCTAAACAATGTCCTATGACTGTCTCTATAGGTTTGTCCATACGGCACTGGTTTTCAATTTGATTTTAAGCTGGTTTTTGGATTTGAAAACTATCTGTAAACTGACTATCAACGATCCTCATAGACTTTATCAAAAAATCCAAGCTGTGGTCTACACAGCTCAGATTTTCTGATGGCAAATCCAACCATCTGAAAAACTTAGAACATGTTAATATTTCTGCATAGTGTTCAGGCGGAAAATAAACTGCAAAGGGGGTTGGCTGAATCCGCAAATCATGCCAGAAAACTGCCCCCCTCCTTTAAAAAATGACAAAATACTGATCGGGTAATCAGACAGGTTGTTACGTTTCAAGGCTTTATTTGAGTAAACATGGTACAAGAAGCAAAGGGAAACACTTGAAATGAGGATGGGAAGGTGGATCCTTGGGACCGCGGAGGCAGATTCCACCTACCGCGGCCAGAGAAGTAAGGCCTAGGCCGGAGTACTGTCCACAGAACACAAGTTCAAAAGGCAAGGCCTAGGGTAAACTATCCGGAGGCTGTAGACGACGGGAAGGCCAGGACCACCGTGGGACAGGAGAGACAACAGCGGACACAGGACTCCGCCAAGAGGGAATACTCTGGGACACCGAACTCTGCTAGGAGGGACTGCAGAGGATCACAGGACTCCACCAGGAGGGACTGCAGAGGACCACCGGACACCACCAGGAGGGACTGCAGAGGACCACCGGACACCACCAGAGGGACTGCAGAGGACCACCAGTCACCACCAGGAGGGACTGCAGAGGACCACCGGACACCACCAAGAGGGACTGCAGAGGACCACTGGACACCACCAGGAGGGACAGCTCAGGAACACGGAAACCTTCCAGGAGGCACAACT
The DNA here is from genome assembly GCA_025379985.1 of Phyllomedusa bahiana. NCBI lineage: Eukaryota > Metazoa > Chordata > Amphibia > Anura > Hylidae > Phyllomedusa > Phyllomedusa bahiana. The sequence continues at coordinate 28,797 of JAODAL010006929.1, forward strand.
CAGGCACACAGGAACCTTCCAGGAGGCACGGCTCAGGCACACAGGAACCTTCCAGGAGGCACGGCTGAGGAACACAGGAACCTTCCAGGAGGCACGGCTGAGGAAAAAAAGAACCTTCCAGGAGGCATGTCAGAGGAACACATGGACCTTCCAGGAAGCATGGCTGAGGAACACAGAGACCTTCCAGGAGACACGGCTGAGGAACACAGGAACCTTCCAGGAGGCATGGCTGAGGAACACAGGAACCTTCCAGGAGGCACGGCTGAGGAACACAGGAACCTGCCAGGAACGCAGCAAGGACAGGATTCAATAGGCTTGAGGAAGGGAAGCGGGCCTTGGTCCAGCAACACCAATACTCAGGCCCAGACTGTTGGTAGGAGGCGTCTTTTATAGGATTCAGCAAGGGGGAAAAATGCTCACCTGGGCCCCGCCCAATTTTAAGGGTTTTTTAACTGTTTCAGCACTGGGAAAAGAAAACCCAACCACCAGGAAAACAAACAAAAAAAATTTCATGCAAACAGGAGGCAAGGAATTTGAGAATCGTAAAAACCCCCAAAACCGGGATTTTTTCAGTGCGGTTTTGGCCGCAAACCTTAAACACTGGAACATCTATTTTCCCTTAAAAAATTTTCACCCTAATACAGAAAAAACCCCTGGGACTTCCCAAAAATTCCCCCGGGGAGGGCTCAAACAAACATCCCGGAAAAAATGCCAAAATGATATTCTCAAGGACACAAACAAAATCACTTGGGCCAAATTTTAGCTTTAGACAAGAAACAACCTTTTAAAACTAAGAAAATTGACACAACTAAACTAAAAAATACCCTTTTAAAGACAAATAATTTAACATTTCAGGACAAAACAGGACTTTACTTTATACTTTTCCATTAGACTGGTGAATTCTACTGAGCTGTATAGAGACCAGAAGTAGTTAACAAGCTACAGGTGTGTGGCAAGGTCAGCAGAATGCATGGATCTTGAGCAGTTACCATGCAACCACTGCAACCAATGGCAAAGTTCCTGCCATTTGTATTGTAATAAGGGACTTCTGTGTGTCCTCTTGCCCAGAAGATGGTGCCAGAACACAGAAGGTGAACAGCTGTGGCAGCAAAGGAATCTACCAGAGAGACAGCAGAAGCAGAAGGAAGGTTGGTGTGTCCCCATTTTGAGATGGTAACTGGTGTCTTCTTTACTGTTAGGTAAGAGAAGGGGTTGTTTAGTGCCCCTGAACAGAGATCAAGAAGGAGAGTTACTTGTGAGGTCTCAGGACAGGCATAGATGGAGAGGGAGTCTACTGTCCCGCAGACGTGCCGCTGAAGAGAGGCCATTACATCATATAAGGGCTGAACCATTGTACCATATGAGTAACTTTATGTGATTGTTACCATTTTCATCTGTTCTTTTGTACTTAATTTACAGTAAAGAAGAGTTATAGATAGAGACTCTGTTTGCCAACCACGATTTTACAGCATCATGACATAAATAATAAGCATACTTAGGTTAAAGGATGGTATAAAAAAGCAGGAGTAATACAGAAAGGAAAGAGATGGATCCATCTTACTAGAAGTAATGGACAAAAGAAAGTTAGATTATAGCCCAAAGTCAGGAAGGCGAAGGAGTTTGAATATGTCATCCTAAATTAAATTTAACCAGGGTGTTCAGATTTCCAGGAAAGAATTGTGCTGACTATGTGACCAGTTTATCAATTCCTAATATCTATAGATTTTGTTGACTTTACAAATCCAGCACCAGAAGGTAAGAGGATAAGTTTGTAGTCATTTAAAGATATCATGGATTTTACTGCTGCAATAAGGTGAGTGTCCTTGGTTCAGCTAATGCAATCATGGTGATTGATAATTACAATTTTGAAGATATGTTCCCGATCTGTCTGTTTAGCTTGCTTCCAAAAAGAGTAAATAAGTGGGCAAAACCACCGGATATGTAAGAACAAACCAATCTTACATCTTCAGGATTTGTTTGTATCTGCAAACATGAATGTAAATAATAACATGGGTGTTATAGCACTTCTTTAGGAGTGTATAATGATGAGAACATTTGTGCATGTGGAAAAACTGAGTTGATTTTTTTTACAGTCTGATTTGATATGTTATATGTATACTCCCAACTCTCCTGTGGGAGCAGAAATGTAGGCTTTGAACATGATGGCTTTACAATAAAACGGTGAAATAACTTAGGAAATTTCCCTTGAGACCTCAGTTTTTGCTGTCAGTACTCTCTCAAATTCTGTGAGAGCTCTACCATGGGAGACAAATTCAAGGAAAAAAAGCAGTTTTTACAGTATGATTGCTCTTCTGGGATGGCTTTATTTCCTGGTATCTTGTAAATGGATTATGTGTTTAACGATTTAATGACCACACCTGGAAGGGCCCTAAAGTCTGATTCTGCCTCTTTGCATTTCATCAGCCAAAGCTGTTTTTCATTGGCATAGCTTCATTGTATTTTTTCAGCTCAATTTTGTTTTCCGCAGTGTGAATCCAAAAATAATTCTGAACTGTCATACACCAAAATTTGGCACAATCTGTGCCGCGACATGACACTTTTCAATGCACCAATGATGCGGGGGCATGTTGTGCCACAGGTGTACAATGCACCAAAAATGTGCCAAACTGTCACACACATCAATACCAGTTTGAAAGTGGCATGGCTAAAACTAGAATAGAACACATTTTCAAAGGGCTTTGAGAAACTTTTATACATACTGTCGGATCATACACTATTAAAAACAGAGGAAGAACTGTCAAGTCGGTGCCAGATTCATACATGTCCCCCTAATTGTGAGTCTGTTTAGTGCAGGTTCCTATGTAAAGAGTTCACCTTGTTGAAAAACATAAGAGTACAAAATTTGATCAAAAAGTACTTGAAGACCTTCAAACTTACCATATGTACAGTACCTCACAAGAGTGAGTAAACCCCTCAAATTTGTGTAAATATTGTAATACATCTTTTATTGGGACAACAATGAAGTTTTTACACTTTGATACAATATGAAGTAGTCGGTGTACAGCTTGTGTGACATTTGTAAATTTGGTGTGCCATCAAAATAACTCCACACACACATCAATGTCTGAACCTCTGGCAACAAAGTGAGTACACTCCTAGGTGAAAATGAACAAATTGTGCCCAATTTGCCATTTCCCTCCAAGGTCTCTGGTGTGAATGGGGAGCAGGTGTGTTACATTTCTTGTCTCACACTCTGTCATTCAGGTCAATGAAAGTTCAACATAACACTTCATGGCAAAGAACTCACTGAGGATCTAAAAAATGTGTTGCTCTACATAAAGATGGCCTAGGCTATAAGAAGACTTCCATCACCATGAAACTGAGCTGCAGCATGGTAATTAAGACCATGCAGTGGTTTAACAAGACAGGTTCTACTCAGAACAGGCCTCACCATGGTTGACCAATGAAGTTGAGTGCATGTGCTCAGCATCTTATCCAGAGATTGTCTTTGTAAAGTAAGAGTGCTGCCAGTATTGCTGCAGAGGTTAAAGGGGTGAAGGGTTAGCCGGTCAGTGCTCAGACTATACATATGCCACTCACTGCAACAAATTGGTCTGCAATGCTATCATCCAAGATGGAAGCCTCTTCGAAAGATGATGCAAAGAAAACCCTCAGTTTACTGAAGACAAGTAGACTAAGAAAATGGATTACTAGTACCATGCCCTGTGATCTGATGAGACCAAGATAAACTTATTTGGTTTAGATGGTGTCAAGCGTGTGTGGCGGCAACCACGTAAGGAGTACAAAGACAAGTGTGTCTTGCCTACAGTCAAGTAAAGTGTTGGGATTGTCATGGTTTGGGGCTGCATGAGTGCTGCCAGCTGTGGGGAGCTACAGTTCATTGGGGGAACAATGAATGCCAACATGTACTGTGACATACTGAAGCAGAGCCAAAAATCAAAGATACCAATCGCACTCGCAGATTTCAATATACAAAAAAACAGGTTTTATTCATTAGAACATTTGAAGTACAGCATACAAACTCATGATCCGGGTACATAAAATTTCTCAAAACGTGAGACTCCTTTCATTGAACATTATCCTGAACGTTTTTAGCCCAAATGGATCTTTGTCAAGGTTATCTCTCAACAAAATCTCCAATACAGAACCCGGTTTCTACATTGGAGATTTTGTTGCAAGACAACCTCAACAAAGGTCTGTTTGGGTCGAAAAGGTTTGGGATAAGGTTCAATGAAATGAATCTCAAGTAATGAGAAGTGTTCTCTACCTGAATTATGAATTTTTATGCTGTACTTCAAATGTTCTAATGAATAAAACCTGTTTTTTTTTGCATATTGAAATCTGTGAGTGTAGTTGGTATCTTTGATTTTTGGCATAAAACAGCCAACAGGCACCACAGTCATTTCTTTGAGTGGCAGACTTGGGGACTTTGTATACTGAAGCAAAACTGCCTTTCCAATACTGGGCCAAAAGGCAGTATCCAACATGATAATGCCCCAAACACTCCAAGACGACCACTGTTTGCTAAAGAAATGAGGGAAGTGCTGTATGGCAAGCATGTCTCAAGACCTAAATTATTGGCACTGTGGGCATCTCACATAAAGGGTGAGGATGAAAGTTCTCTAAAAACCCCAGCTATAGTGTCACCCATAGGGGTGAAAGAGAATTCGTGACAACTTGTGAAGCTTAGTGAACTCTGTGGCCAAGAGAGTTAAGGCAGTGCTGGAAATAATGGTGACGACACAAAATTTTAACACTTTGGACACAAGTTGTCCATTTTCACTCAGGGGTGTACTCACTTTGTTGCCATCAGTTTACACATTGATGGCTGTGTGTTGAGTTATTTTGAGGGCACACCAAATCTACTGTTACACACTGTGCACTGACTACTTTACATTGTATCAACATGTTATATCCTCAGTGTTGTCTTATGAAAAGATCAGTTGCAATTTACAAAAACATGGGAGGTAACTACTTTTGTGAGTTACTGGTGTACTCAAATATAGAGTAAACATTTTAAAGGGTTTTCCCACAGCATGGGTGATAAATGTCAAGGAGGTCCAAGTCCTTTGTTGTTCTTCATTGCTCTTTCAGAGTAAGGATTGATGCAAGAGTTTTGGACAGACAAAGTTAGACGTGCACAATATTTGGCTAACTTCTTTAATCCCATAACTTTTAAAATGACCAGGGGTGTCTAGATCTCTACCCTGTTCAAATGCTATGGGATTGAAAAAACAGCCTGATTAACCCTTCAGGCTCCAGACTTAGATTTTGTTTCTTTGGGTTTCAACAGTCATAACTTTTTTATTTTTTCAATGACACAGTTAAATGGGGCCCTTTGTTTTTTGGGGCGAATTTGTTACGTTTTGTGGGGCATAGTTTGAGTACACATATAAACTATTGCAGATTTTTTTTCCACATTTTATTTTTGTTTTTTTAATTGTTTTTATACCATTCACATTTCACACTAAATAACTAGTTAGATTAATTTTACAGGTTATTATCATTGGTGGTTTACCTAATTTTAGTTTTTTTATTTATTGTTATATAGTGTAGACACAATCATTTCTTATTAAATATTTATTATGATTGTATTATTTTTATTTTTTCCACACTTTATGTTTTTTTTTTTTTTATAATCCCATGAAGGGATAACTATTTTACAATTTTTTTAAACTTGTAATGTATTGGGCATATATATATATACTAATTATTTATAATTATTATTAATATAAATTTTTTTTCTTCAATTATTTTCTTTTCATAATGAATTTAAGTTTTTCCTGAGTCAAAAAGAAAAGGCCGCAGTAAGGCACCCCCCAGTGTCCAGACCGGGCTGTTATACAGGGGGGGCCTGGGGCTTTCTTGTCCCGGGGTTTGGATGAAAGATTTCTCCGGGACTCCTTTCGGGTCACGTATTCCTGATTCACCATGAAGTAGGGGATGCCATTGTTTGTGTGGCCCCTGGAAGGGGGACCAAGGGTTGGTTTCTCCCTTCGGACTTCAGAGTTCTTTCGCAGAGATTCTTCTGCCTAGCGGTTGCGGGTGGTAAGCCGCCCTGCATAGCGGGTGGTGTCTTTTAGGTGGTAAATACGGGCTTCTTGCCCAAACCTTATGACTTTGTCTTTTGGACCAATGGGTGGTTGTGTCTTGAAGGATCGGGGTAGAACAAAGTTTCTGGGGGGGGGGGGTCCGGCCAAACTGAGTTTAGACTGAGATATATTTAACGGTTTTTCTTGGAGTCTCTGTCAATGACAGGAACTGGAAGAATCCTCCAATTCCAGCAATTTAGCCCTTTTATTGCCGTGGTCTGTGAATGCGGCATAATCAAAGGTGATTGAAAAGGAGATAAAGGTTTCCACAGATGTCCGGCTCCCTTCACTTCAAGTCCAACATTTAACATTATGATTCATACTAGAAATCTAAACCGACATGTATGAAACTTGGCGCTGACACGCCAGTCCTAAATCGATATAGAGGAGTGTAGGATGCAACAGTATGTATGAAAGAGTTATGCAGCAAACCTTTTTTGGCAGTTTTGCACCAAACTTTGGTGCATTCTTTGAGCATTAAAAAGTCCCACTGATACATGGGAAAAGTTGCACAGATGCAGACAATTAATGAACAACTGCTCACACACCTATCCATGAGAAGGGCAATTGCCTAGTTAAAAAAAAAAACAAAAAAAACTTAACAATAGATACGAACCAGTTCACACCATTATGCAGAAATGCCACAGTACCATACAGGTACATGTAGCACTGGGGCTCATATTGTCTCCTACTAGGAATGATTTTTTGCCCAGCCATGGAGCTGGATGTGTGTCTGTGTTTTAGATTGGCTTTGGCTTTGAGATATGGTGATGACAGATAAAAAATATTTCCAGTAAAATAAAAAAAATGATGCCATCATTGGATAATTGTCTTCTATGTTACATATAGTTTCATATTTTATTAAATTTTATTTTAACTTTTTGAATGCTTTTCGATGGATTTATTTGTGATCTAAAAACAGATAACATCAAAAGCTGTGATACCACAGCCTAGCTAAACACTGCTACATCTCTATCTATCTATCTATCTATCTATCTATCTATCTATCAATCTATCTATCTATCTATCTATCTATGTGCTTTCACACCAAATGCACCAGAAAAAACACTTCTTGTGAAAGCACCCTTTATCTACATATTTACAGATGCACTAGCAAGCCTTTTGGCTTAAGGCAATAAATCTTACACTACTTGTATTAACCTTTCATGATCCAGATTGCCAATTGAATTGTAATAGAACTGAAATGAGTTCTAAAATTGAGAGTAAACAAACATTCTAAAGTCAGTATTTTATTATAGAAATGAATTGGTGTTGTTGCTAGGTAGCCTGGGTTTAAAAGTGTCTTACATTGCTAAATCATAAAATATGCAAACAATTTATTCCCCTGATTGCATTACTGTGTGACAGACATGTCACTCCTGTCATTACAGGTCCAGTAAGCACCATAATGACCTCTGTTGTGGCCCAATGCTCATTATATGTCTGCATAGTCATAAATCTTTACAGCATTCATGAACATAAAATATAAACCTTCGGGAGCAAGCACATTTATTTGGTTAAAAGAATATTGTAAATGTCTGAGTTTTATTTTGAACTGTATTAGAAATTGTGTATGTTCCCTGCAGAAAGTCATGTTCTCCAGCGTGCTGTCCACATCATTTATACCATCCATCACCTTGGCCATAACCAGCTTGTTGTATTTCTAGTGGAATATGTATTGTTTCTTTAATGACTGCCTTATTTCCAGCTTTTGGGCTGTCAAAAGATATTTCTAATGAGAATGTCACCCCTTTGGCTAAGAGAATCATCACTGGAGTATTACATGACCTCCACCTTACTAAATCCCAAGACATTGCTTGTCTTATTTTGCATGGTTCTTTGGCAGCCCTTGATTTTATGGGCCATTCACTTTTCCTAAACACTTCCTATTCCCTTGACACTTGAAACATAAGACTAAAGCTGAACAAGGGAAAATGTATTTGGGTTACAATCACTGACATTTTACAGATTTTTACTGTAAAAGATCATTCTGAGTTAAATATTTTTGCCATGCTGCTTACTAAAATTTGACCTGTTGTTTAAAGGAAACTAATAATTTGAGGGAAAAATTACTTTCCATTACAAAATGATAGACTGAGTCGTATCACCAAAATTTGAGTGTCCACTTATCTTCCTTCCCTGTCAGTCTGTGTTCTGTGTGGTATGGATGTGGTACGGCAGGTCCAATCATGCTCTCGACCAGGACTCCATCATTTCATTTGAAATCCCTTTGGACTGCACCTGCAATAGTCTTTTGAAACTGGAGCTAGTGTTTCTTTGGATTCTTATTGCTTTGTTTGCTTATCTTTTTGTCTGTCATCTTTACTTCTGGGGTGTCCTGTTTATTCTTGTTGTTCCTTTGTGGTTGTCTGTTCTGTGTTCCACATAGGCTAGAGGAGAGAATGTTGACCAGTTGTCACCGACCATCTAGGGTCTGATTGGCAAGCAGGACGGGTCAGTTTTGGGGGGTCTAGCACTAGAGCTCACTGCCTATTTCTACAGTTCTATCAAGTTCCGGGGTTCCCTTACATCTGACTCTAGATTTTCAATTATTTTTCTGTAAATGACTAAGGGGACAGCCTTCTTGTCAGAAATGTTTTTAACATTTATAGATATGCTTTACAGCAGCCACATAGACCACGAAATTTGTAAATAGTAGATGCTCTGATTTCTATGGGAGAGTGTTCTGGGAATGCTCTGTGATCCATTAATTACCGTATATTCTCGAGTATAAGCCGAGTTTTTCAGCACAAAAAATGTGCTGAAAAATCCGACCTCGGCTTATACTCAAGTCACTGTCAGCGCTCGGCACTGTGACGGCCCGTGTGCCGGCATGGACACTTCAGCTATATGCGACTCCTCAGGGAGTGCATATAGCTGATTGCCGAGTACAGTCAACAGCGTCTGGGCGCTGCCATGGCCCATGTGCTGTCAGTGATCTCTTCACCTGTATGCAACTCCCCTGGAGCGCTTCCTGCTCCGCATTGGACTCCGGGCGGATGACATCACGTGCTCTGTGCCGGCGAGAAGACAACGCGGAGAGGCGAGGTGAGTACTGTACTGTCTATAACCTGCCTATAACTATCTATGAGGACATAACCCTGCTTATAGCCTGCCTATAACTATCTATGGGGACATAACCCTGCCTATAGCTACCTATGGAGACATAACCCTGCCTATAGCTATCTATGGGGACATAACCCTGCCTATAGCTTCCTATGGGGACATAACTCTGCCTATAGCTACCTATGGGGACATAACCCTGCCTATAGCTACCTATGGGGACATAACCCTGCCTATAGCTACCTATGGGGACATAACCCTGCCTATAACTATCTATGGGGACATAACCCTGCCTATAGCTACCTATGCGAAGATAAACCTGTCTATAACCTGCCTATGGGGACATGACCCTGCCTATAGCTACATATGGGGACATAACACTGCCTATAGCTACCTATGGGGACATAACTTTGCCTATAACTATCTTTGGGGACATACCCCTGCCTATAGCTATCTATGGGGACATAACCCTGCCTATAGCATCTATGGGGACATAACCCTGCCTATAGCTACCTATGGGGAGATAAACTTGTCTATAACTACCCATGGGGATATAAATCTGCCTACAACTACCTATGGGGACATAAGCCTGCCTATAACCTGCCTATGGGGACATATACCTGCCTATGTAATTTTAATGGCATCTACTTTTATTTTTTAAATTTACCAGTAGCCGCTGCATTTTCCATCCTACTCGAGTCAATAAGTTTTCACGTTATTTTATGGAAAAAGTAGGTGCCTCGGCTTATACTCGGGTCGGCTTATACTCGAGTATATACATTAATAAATAAAATGTTTTAGAAATCTTTTTCTGTGTTAACTTGGCACTAAGATATTTGTTTACTGACAGTAAATGAGAACACTGTGCCTTTTTTACAAATTATATGCCCCTTTTTTAGGAACTTTTTTTTAAAACTAACAATTATTTGTATGGAACAAATTTTTAAATCAAGTTCTGGAAGGGTTACGTTGAACCACAATGGGAACATATCAAGACTACTTTTAAAATTAGGTTAACATAGCTTCTGTCATGATCTTTTACAACCACATTTGGCTCCATCTTCCTTGTTCCCATGTCTTTCATTCCGGCATCGTGACCACCACTATTGTCCTCCTGCTGCAACATCCCTGTCACTATAAATTGGTACAATGGCTAATTGCTTCTTAAAGGACCATTGTGTATTAAAGTACTACAATCCCCTTTTGCCTTAGGCTATTTAAGGATCCTTTTAACTTTGATTTCTACCTGCAACAAGGTTCTTAGGTACAGACTTGTTTTCAACACTTCAAAGTCCAGATCTTTGTACAGGGATTGAAAGTTAAACCAAGGGGATCCCTTAGACTCTATTCCTTGATTTCACACTACCCTACATTTGAAGCAATCAGTGGTCAGTTTCCTAACTTCCCTCTTCAAAAATGTTCAGTATCCATGTATAATGTATCATAATTAATTTCACTTATGCAGTATACATAAGTGCATTGTGGAATTTGAAAAAGTTGAGAAGCAAAATTATATTTCATAATAAGAATACATAACCCTCCTCCATCATACCTAGGGTTTTGGTGTTTTAAACAGACTTTTTTTTACTTTTTTAATTAAATCATTAAACAGAGCTTCAGTATTTTATATACACAGTTGAAACCAGAAGTTTACATACACTTCATAAAAAAAACACATACCGTATGCATGTTTTCCTCACTATCTGACATAAAATCAGAATAAACCTAATCCATTTTAGGTCATTAGGATGACTAAAATTATTTACATTTCCAAATTCAGTATAATAAGAGAGAGATAATTTGTTAAGGCATTGCTGGTATTCAGTGTATCCACTAGCCATTGAGCTGTAAGTGTGGCTTTGTAGTTTTTTTCGTTTATGTCCCATTTTTCTGTGGTTTTGTTTTTTGATAGTGTAGGGACTCGCAAGAAATGAGGAGCCTTGCCGTTGGCTTGCGAGCTTGCGTACTGTAGCTGCTGTATCAACTAATACCTCATATTTTGATATTTTTTCCCAGCATGTTACCTTTTTGCCCTAAAATACTGGGGAGCTTAGGGTACAAGTATTTTGTGCAGTGCACCTTCTAAGTGCTGGGCAGCTTGCCCACATTTTTTTGTGGGTGATACAAGCTGAAACCCAGCATGGTGTAACTGTATAAATGGCGTTACCCTTTGTATCGCTTTATCTATATGCAATTCTCATCGGTATTGTTGCATTTTTTGCAGTCTCCCCATGTGTTATACTGGGCTTTTTGCATGCTGGTGTGAACTAGTACCTAGAGCATTTGCTCATTAATTAACGGCACCTGCTATCTTTTCCCATGCAGCACAAGGGCCAGAGACGCCCGCTGCTGGTATTCAGTGTATCCACCAGCCATTGACCTGTAAGTGTGGCTTTGTAGTTTTTTTTATGTTTTCCTCACTATCTGACATAAAATCAGAATAAACCTAATCCATTTTGGTCTTAGGAGGACAAAAAAATTATTTACATTTCCCAAATTTTCAGTTAAAAAGAAAAGGATAATTTGTTAAGGCATTTTTATTCTTTCTTCAAAGTTAAAAGTTTTTTACATAGGAGTACTATGCCTTTAACCCCTTCCACCTGGGCTTTGAGTAGTCCCGGGGCCGCTAAGGGGTTTGAGGGGGTCGCTCCGGGGGGCCCCCCCCCCCCCCCCCCCCCCGCACAGCCACCGGGTGTTAGCGGCTAATCGCAGATAACACCCGACAGTAACAGCGCCGGGGGTGGCCCCGCCCGTGGCGCTGTTTTCCCCCTCGCCCGCGGCAAAGATGGCCGGGGTCTGAATGAACCCCAATCGGTCCCGCGCACCGGCATGGTGGTGGGGAGCTTGTAAAGGCCCCCGTCACTTACCGGGCCCGGTTTGCCCCATTTCCTTTGCAGACAGGAGTGGGGGAAACCCCCCATCTTTGTACACCCTAATGCATTCCTTATGCAATGCATTGGTTGTATTAACATCGGGGGCCCCCTATGGTAAAGCACCATAGGGGGCTAAATGTTACAGTAAAAAAAAAAAATAAAAAAAGTTTTAAAGTACAAAAAAAAAAGTTTAAAGTTCAAATCACCCCTTTCCCTTTTTAAAATTTAAAATCATTAAAAAAATAAAAATTTACACATTTTTGGTATCGCCGCGTCCGAAAAACTTGTCTATAAAAATTAAAAAATCATTTATCCCGTGCTTAAACCCCGTAGAAAAAAAAAAAAACCCAAAAACGCCAAAATTGCGTTTTTTGGTCTTTTATGTCATAAAAAAAAAGGAAAAAAATGACAAAAAAGTTGTTTTGCTTTCCCAAAAATCTAGCGATAAAAAGTAAACTTCACCCCCAAAAAATGCCCCTCACTGACGTCCGTAGGTGTTAGTAAAAAAAAATTTATTGGTGCAAAAACTGGCCCCCAAACGGGGGCAAATGTCAAAAAAAAAAATGTTTGGAAATTTTTTTTAAACGGTCCAAAACATAAGGAAAAAACCCCTAATGTTTGGTATTGCCGGATGCGTAAAAAACCCTTAAAAATCTGATAAACATTTTTTCCCGAAGATTGAACGGTGTAAAAGCAAATACCCAAAAAAACATGGCGAAAAACTTTTTTTCAAATTTGTCCCCTTGGAATTTTTTTTCGGTTTACGTATATTCTTAGTTGTGAAAAACACCGTTAGAAAGTACATCTTGTTCCGGCAAAATTTAAAAGCCCCCTTTTTGTTATGTAGGTGGAAAAAATAAAAAAAATTTGGCTTTTAGAAGGCGAGGGGGAAAAACTAATGGTCACAAAAAAAACCCCCCCCGGGCTGAAGGGGTTTTTAAAAATTTTGTAAAGCTATATGATGATGTATTTTCTTTTGAGCTTGTTTTTATCATAAAAATTAAAATAAAAAATATTTATTCCAAAAAATTTTTTAAAAAACTCCTATAAAATGTATTTTTTAAATTTAATGAAACAAACTTTTTTTCATTAAACAAAAGACACTGAGTTTTTTCGATTTTTAAAAATTTTAAAAAACAAAAAATTAAAATTTATTTTTTTGCTTTCACCCTTTATTCTTCATACAGCAAGAGCAAGTACCACGTTCTTGCTGGGAATTTTGGGGCCCCCAAGCAAGTTTAGACCTTTGTTTCTATTTCTGACATGCTATTCTAAAGACTTTTCTTTTTATTTCCAAACCATCTATTGCCCTTTTTGTGTTTGGCCAAAATTTCTTAGACCTAAGTTCAGTAATGCACAAACACAAAGGGGAGATGCAATGAACTTTTACCCATTTATGAACACCAAAAAACCACTTTTTTTAAATGCGGTGATTATTCATGAAAATAGGAGAAAATAAAAATTTGATGACCTGTTTCCCTACTTTTTCCCTAAATGTTTTAATTGTTTATTGAACGCTTATAAATATAAAAACTAGGGTTAAAACAAATTTTTGGGACAACAATTATAAACCTTACAAGTTGTTTTAAAAAAAAAGTTTTTTTTTTTTTTTTTTTTTTTATTATCTTGGAGAACGATACTTATGTTAGAACCCTGCAGTCCTCTTTTTCCGCATAAATTCTCCTTGAAATAGCATCACCAATTTGAACCATAGAGGGGTATTTCATTGATTTAAACATGTAGATAAAGACTTAACAAATATGATGCCATTCTGATTTTGCTACCCTTCAGGGCTAGCGTACTTCTTATTTCCTGCTTGTATACACAAGCTTCTCTAGGTTACTGACCACCTCTTTGTGCTCTAACAGGCTCTAAAGTCCTAGCAGGGATGGTGACATTACTCCCTGCAGTATGTTATTAACAGCACAGGAGCTTATTTATGTTTATTAATGACAAAATTTAAACCTTTGAAGTTCTGTAGCCTTATGCCCTGCAGTTTAAAGCTCTCCATCACTAATGTCCATCTTACAGATTCAGCTCGGAATATGGTTAGCCTAACCAGGAAGTGGGAGCTAGAAGCTGGCTGTGAAGAACAGTCTCTGTGAAACAATGCTCAAAATGCATCACAACTGTATTTTAGATTAAAAAAACAACTTTCCAAGATTTTTTATAATCCATAAGATAGCGTAGGATGTCATTGGCATACAATAACATTTTATCCATATGTCCTATTTGGGAGCACCTGATACCCCTCTTCTGCCTATAGGCTTAATAGTTAATGCAAAGAAGAGAGAGAGATCAAAAATCAACCTAATTTCCTTTCACATGCCTTCATTTATTTTAAACCTGGCACAAGACTGATGCTATGATATCCAAAAATATTTTTGATAAGCACCACTGGGACGTCAAAACATGTCATGACATCCTGCAGAAAGTTTCTCTCATCAAATTTCTTTAACCCTTAACCGGAACGCCTGAAAAGTAGTTAATGACTAGAATTCTTTTTTTTATTTTTTTCCTCCTTGCGTTTCAATAGTTGTAACTTTTTTATTTTTTCAATGGCGCAGTTGGATGAGGCCTCGTTTTATTCGAGACGAGTTGTACTTTAAGGGGAAATAGTTTAAGTTCACTTATAAATAATTGCAGAATTTTTTTTATATTTTTTTAATTTTTTTGTTTTTTTACATTTTTTTTTACACCAATTACATTTCACACTTAGTAACATGTTAGATTTATTCTACAGGTTCTAACTGTCGTGTGGATACCTAACATGTGTAGGGTTTTTTTGTGTGTAATGTATGCACAATTATTTTTTATTAAACATTTATTTTTAATTTATTTTTATTTTATTCTTTTTTTTACACTTTTTTTGTTTTTTAACTTTTTTTAAAAAATTCCATGAAGGGAAAACTGTTTTTCACTTTTTTTTCTGCACTTAGTAATGTATTAGCATATTCATATATGTTAATACATTATAATCTGTGTCAGTCTGACACAGGCAGTGATCAGGACAGCAAACAGTGTGTCCTGGTCACTGTCTTCATACACAGACAGCCCTTGGGCTATTCTAGGTCCCCAGGGCTGACTGTGCAGCCGTTTCTTGGGCTCTGTCGGGTCACCAGGTGTTCCGATCACTCGACAGAGCAGGGAAACCGGTAACACACCGCCGCAATCAAAGGGTTAAAGCACCGGGTTGCGGAGGTTTCCTCCACTACCCGGTGCTCGCAGAAGCTGCTCTGGGATCAGGGTTGTGTAGTACAGCCCCGATCCTAGCGCAGCTGTGGCACCGGGCGCCGTAAACTCCGAAGTCTGAAATGACGTCTAAAGACGTTGCTGCAGACGAACGACCCGCACCAGCCGACGCCTAAAGTCGGCCGGCGGTCACTAAGGAGTTAATAGTATATAGGAACAGTATTGCAAACATGGACAAAATTGTGGGTACCCTTCCATTAAAGACAGAACAAACACAATGGTCATTGAAATAACTTTAAACTGTGAAAAGTAATAATGAATTTAAATTTACTGAATATCTTAACTCCTGTTCTCTTAACGTAATAATTTGGCCCACTGCTTCGGTTTGAAAGGTGCCATCTCCAGACTGCATGTTTCTGCTCCTTCCACATACGTTCAATAGAATTTTTTAGATCAGGTCTCATAGAAGCCAGTTTACTTATTTTGGATGTTTTTAACTGTGTGTTTTGGGTCACTATCCTGTTGGGAACCCATCACCTGTGACTGAGACCAAGCTTTCTGACACTAGGCAGAACATTTTGTTTCAGAATGCCTTTATAGTCTGGAGATTACATTGTTGCCTGCACAGAATGCCATCAACCAGATGCACCAAAGCACCACCAAAACATAACCGAATCTCCTCCATGTTTCCATTAGGTACAATGTTCTTTTCTTTATATGCTTCATTTTTGTGTCTGTGAACATAGAACTTGCAAAAAAGCTCAATTTTTGTCTAATATTTCCAAAGGACATTGCCAAAAAGCTCCATTTTTGTCTAATATTTCCAAAGGACATTCTCCCAAAAGCTTTGTGACTTGTCAAAATGCATTTTGGCAAATTTCAGATTCACTTTTTAATGATTTTCTTTCAACATTGTTTTCCTCCTTTGTCGTCTTACATTACATCCACTTTGAAAAATACCGCAGCCATCTGACATTTATATTTTTCAACCTTGGAATTCACTTTTAGGAAGTTGTTCTGGGCTCTTTGGTTACCATTCATTTTATCCATCTCTTCAATTTGTCATAAGTCTTCCCCTTGCTGCCATGTCCAACAAGATTACCTTCAGTCGCATAGACCTTAAACCTCTGAATAACATGTGCAACAGCAGTAACAGGAACATTAAGCTATTTAGAGATTGTCTTATAGCCTTTACCTTTAACATGTTTGTCTATAATTTTCTTTCTACTCTCCTGAGACAGCTTTCTCCCTAGATACCATTGATCAATATTCAATGTGTAAAACACCATGATACCAAACAGCACAGTGATTATATTTTACCCTTTAAATAGGCAAACTTACTGATTACAAGTTTAAAGACAACTGTGATGCTAATTGAAGGTCACATCTTCCTTTAGCATGCCACTATGTTCAAATTATTTTCAATGTTCATATCTTAAATATTTTCTATGGGTCCCATTATTTTTGTCGAGGCTAGTTTCATTAGTTATTTTATTTTTCTTATTTTTTTGGTTGAAACATAATTCAAAAGCAATGTCTACTTTACAGTAGTTGATTTTTAGTAAATTTAAATGTATTATTACTTTTGACTGTTTTTAATTTATTTTAGTGACCAATTTGGATTTTTCTTTCTTTAACTGAAGGATACCAACAATTTTAACTATATGTATAAGAGGGATCACACCCCAGATCCCGAGTTACAAATTGAAGTAGGATCATAAATTCATATGTTGCATAAAACCACGGTGGTTACTTATTATAGATTTTATAACAAATATTGAATGATTCACAAGAGTTTTAGCCATCAATCTGGAATCAACATTTTCAATATGACTCTATTAAGGTGCATATTTTCCTTTTTTTTAAACTAAGGAAACACTAGTTTTGGCCAGGGTCTATTGCTGTTATAAATCTGTTTTTAGTATCTAGGAAATTTGGCAGAGCTTAATTTGCCTTCATAAAAATAAATTTTCTATGGAATCCCATCCAAGCCTCAGATTTATTATTAGCATTCTGATTAAAAGCTGACACAGATCATTATTCTTCCTTTCCTAATTATAGGAACATTTATTATTATCTTAAAAGGTTTTTTAGAATATTAAAAAAGTTTTTGTGACATATGTATATACAACCCCAATTCCAAAGAAGTTATCATGCTATGTAAATGTAAAGAAAAAAAAAGAATGCAAGGACTCCAAATCGTATAGCCTTATTTTAATCACAACTGAATATAGAATACACCAGAATATGAATGTTAAACGTGGCAGAAACACAACTCTAAAAAGTTAGTATAGAGTTAAAAAAAAGGCTAGAAAAGTAAGTAGTGTTAATGAAAACAGCTGGATTTTCAAGTCACATGACTGTGTATAGAATAAACATTTTTATATTGGTAGAGTCTCTCAGAAGAAAAAATGGTCAGAGATTTACCAAAATATAAAAAAAAAAAATTGTCTAAAAATTGTGGAAAAATTTCAGAAAAATGTTTCTCTAAATTTGCACAGACTTTGAATGCCCAACGATATACAGTACATAATATCATCAGAGATTATAAGAAGCTGGAGAAATCAATTAGCACAAGGGACAAGGTGAACAGTCAATACTGAATGCTTGTGATCTGCTGGCCCTCAGGCAACACTGCTTTAAGATACAGGCATGATTTGATCATGCAAATCTCTGCCCGGGCTTAGAATACTTCCAGAATTCACTGTCTTTTAGTGCAGCTACAATCAATAAATACAACTCAAAGGTTTATCATGTGAAGAAGCCATATATTCATACAATCAAAAAATGCTGCCATCTTCTCTGGGCCAAAGCTCATTTAACCCCTTCACACAGAAGGACGTACCAATATGCCCTGATTGCATGTGATTTACCGCAAATGACATGCCGGCATGTAGACAGAGATTGTGCCGGCTCTTAAACGTAGCTGGCATGATCAGCGCAGGAAGCCGGCAATTAACCCCCTAGCTGTCTTGATCGATCGTGCAGCTAAGATAGAGACAGAAAGAAGGTGTTCCTTCTATCACCAACATAGTATACAACGCTGAGATTGCAGCTTAGTTGGCTTTCCTGACAGCCCTGGATGTTTATCAAGACCTTTCAGGGCTGTCTGTGACGTCACTACCATGGGAACTGACAGTTACCATAGTGATGACAGTTCATTCATACAGGCCAGTACTGCATGTAGTACTGTCCTGTATGAAACAGCAATCTACTGATCGCTGAAGTCAAGTCCCCTGTGGGAACAAGCAATAATAATGTAAAAATAAAAATAAAGTATTAAAAAAAGAAAAACGTTAAGCATAAACACAAAAAAGTAAAAATACACACTGCCCTTTTCCCATTGAAATAAACTAACTCCCCTAAAAAAGATCAAAAATAAATAAAGTACACATATTTGGTATTTTGGTCCATGACGACCTAGTCTATAGCAGAAGATAGCAATGCATACATATTGTTTTACAAAAAAAAACTTTTTTTTTTCAAAGTGCAACTACATTTAAATTTACAAAAATTGGGTTTTGCCATACTCGTAATCGTAAGGGTAAAACTAACATGTTACAAACACTGGGCGCTGAGCGATATTAAAAATTCAAGTAAAAAGACACTTCCAAAATTGCTGTATTTTCTTAATTCTGCCCTCTAAAAAATGAGTTTAAAAGTGATCAAAAAATCATGTCCCCTGAAAAATGGTACCATTAAAAATGTCAACTCATCCCGCAAAAAACAAGTCCCCTAAAAGAGCTCCATACACAGAAAAATAAAAAAGATATGGCTCTCACAAACCTGTTTTCTTTTTTAAATAAAAGGGTTTTTATTGTGTAAAAGCAGTAAAACATTAAAAAAAATATAACCTGCTGAGTAAAGATAGCATGTAATTTATACTGCACAGTGACCCCTGTAAAAAATAAAAAACACTACCAGGGTTGCTGTATTTTGTTTAAAACACCTCACAAAAACCTTGATAAAAAGCGATCAAAGTGTGAAATAAACTCCATAACAGTATCAAAGAAAATGGTAACTTATCCCGCAAAAAACAAGCCCTTAATCAGCTCCGTTTACAGAAAAAATAGTTATGGCTGCTGGATTAAGACAACATAAAAACTCAATTGTTTACAAATGTTTTTCTATCATGTAAACGTACTAAAAAACTATATAAATTTTATATAATTGTAATTGTATCAACCCACATAGTAAAGTTATCCTTTTTTTTATACCACAAGGTGAACACTGTAAAAATGAAGCCCAAAATGCAATGGAGGAACTGTGATTCATCCATTTTCATGGCCCAATGCTTAAAAAAGCAATGGAACACCTGTGTGTCCAAAAAGCACAATACACCCCTAGATGAAATCCATTAGTGATGTTGAATCCAAAATGGGGTTACTTCTGGAAGGTTTCACCTATTCTGGTACTTTGGGGCTCTACAAATGGGACATGGCACCCACCAAAATCTGCATTCCAAATAGCGCCCCCTCCCTTGTACAACCTGCCATGCACCCATCAGTAGTTTACACCCACATATAAGGTATTGTTGAACTTGGAAGAAATTGCATAACAAATTTTGAGATGCTTTTTTTCCAGGTTTCCTTGAAAAAATGAAACATTTTCAGCTAAAATTGCAGATTGTTGAAATAAAATGTTTGTTATTTTCCCAGCCTAATGTTAAAAAAAATCTGTCAAACATCAATATATTCATTACCCCTATATTCCTGCACATCTATATTCCTTAAGGTGTAGTTTCCAATATGAGTTCTTTTGGGGGTATTTATTAAGTTTTAGCACCTTAGGGAGTTCACTAAACCTTGAATGGAGCCTTAAAAAATCGTTATGAAAATTAGACCCCAAAGTCCTGCTCCTCCTATTCTGAGGATTGTAGATGAGTCAAATAACGACCTGGGGCCAAACATGGGATACCTCTAAAAACAGCATAATTGGGGGAATTAATGATGAGTTGCATTTTTCTGGTAATATCTACTGCATACCAGTGAATAATGGATATCAATTTAAAATCTGCAGAAGAAGTGAAATTTTGAAATTTCACCTCCGTTTTGCTTTAATTTCTGTTAAACCACAAAAGGGTTAACAAACTTTCTAAATGCTGTTTTTAATATTTTGCAGGGGTGGAGTTTCTTACATGGATTCATTTATTGAGGTTTCTAACATATAGGCCCCACAAAGCCACATCATAACTGGACTGGTCCCTAAAACATCTGTGTTGCTAATTTTCCTGGAAATATGAAAAATTGCTATGAAATTTCTAAGCCCCTGCTAAAAAAAATAAAAAGACATTTAACAATGACACCAACATACAGTGGACATATGATAGATGCTATATTTTAACAATTTTGTGTGGTATAACTATCTGTTTTAGATGAAAAATTTTTGTGAACTTTTTGGAAAAATTAAATTTTTTTTCCAAGGTTAAAAAAATTTTTTTTATATTTTTCAAAAAATAAAAAAATTGTTGTATGGAAAAATTTTTTCTTATTTAACCTAAAAGCAAATATATCAAAAGGGAATACCATCTTGAATCACATGGATGGGAAAAAATTTAAAAAAAAAAGTGTTTTCCCCAAATTTTAATTTTTCCCATTTGTCAAATTTGAAAAAGGGGCTCGTTTTTTTCCCCAAAAAACCCGGGCTGCATCCTAAAGGGGGTTTAAAAAAGGGGACTGAGGCAAAAGGGAAAAAACGGGTTTTTGGTGGAAAAAATTCTTTACAGAACTATAAAACCCTGTGACCTCTGGACTCAAGAGAAAATGTACAATCCAGCATTAATTAAAGCACAGTTCAAAAGCAAGAGTTCAGACAGATGTTCAACTTCCCCCTCCCCAAAACCCCCGGGAAATTTGGGTTCCTCCTCTCTTTCCAAAATTTTTATTGTGTTAAATAAAAGAAGGGGGGATGTTTACACAATGGAAAAACAATGGTTTTTCTAAACCTATTTGAGATGTTTTACTGCCATCAGATTTGAAATAAAGTAATTTTAATTTTTTTAATTAAATGGTAAAATGTCTAACATTCAACTTCTGATAATGTGTTTCTTTGTTCTTTTGGGGAAATTAAAAACATTATAAAATTTTTTCCAAATCATTGCATTCTTGTTTTCTTTTCATTTTACACAGCATCATAACTGTTTTTTGGAATGCAGTTCGTAAATTCCGAAAGTAGTTTGTAGGTTTATCCTGAATAAGATTTAAAGGTCAATTAAAATGGCCCCTGAGTTTTTAAGTTTTAAGAATATTTATAGAAGATGGTGTGGATTGATTTTTTTTTTATAATATTGGAAAAAATTCTAAGGCTCTCTCAAACCCTTTGACAAACCTTTTGCATTTTCTAAAATTTAAAAAATTTTCCCAAAATTATTCATGCACAAAAAACATTTTTAAAGGGTCTTGATCGGAGACCAAATTTTTATTGTTTTCAGGATCATTATGTTTTTAAACAAACAGATTTTCTTACTTGTCTATCTTTTTTCTAAGATCGACTTTTTCTAAAAATAGACTTATGAATAGATGTTTTTTTATATATAAAACACAGTAGAATGCCTTTGCTGAATCATAACTGATTTTTAATTTTTTTACTCTTAAGTAAAAAGAAAATGGCAAAAAAGGGAAAAGGGGCAGAAACAAAACAAATTTTTTTCAAAACCCTTTTTTATTGTCTTTAATTTTAAAACATCTATTTAACACTTACATAGCTATCTCACACACCATATATATTTACTACTACACACACATACATACATACTAGACAGACAGACAGACACAACACTACCTAAACCTTAGGTCAACACACTATATTGATAAACTACTAACACACCACTAACAAGCCCCAAACACTCTACTTTGCCTCCCGGGACTCCCACACTTCTTCAACACAGAATGCTTTCCCCGGGAAACCACCATTTAAACCGACGTTCCCAAAATACCATCTCTTACACAGACTGCTTCCCGTTACACCCTCTCAAGCATACTTCTTCCGCATTCCCCCTTTGTTCAGAGTGCTTCCAATGTCCTTCTTTCTCAGACTCTGTCCCTCAGGCCTCTAGCTGAAAGCTTCACACATCCTCTTTTTTACATAGATTGCTTCTCTGTGCCTCTCTTATCTTAAAAGGAATCGGTCACATAAATCATGTTGATACTTAGAAGATCCTCTGGTGAGCCACGGGAACTACACATGTACTACTGCAGGCTGAGACTGGCCCACTAAGAGCTGGTAGTCTTCAAATGGGCCTGGAGCTCCATGGTATGTTTTTAACTGTATGTGCATCCTCAGGAAATGCCTATAGCCTATAGTATAAGATGCTTTCAGATGTATAAATGTTTCCATTTTCCTACACCCTGTATCTCCTAGCCAAAAGTCAAGTTTACAAAAATATCCAACTCCGGGCACAAGTGTTTGGGTGGGAATGGGGGAGGAAATTTTTTTTTTTTTTTTACAACTATCTACCTACCTAACTACGGGGTTCCTCCATACCTACTTAACTACAGGAGGCCTATATGCTTACCTACAGGGGACCTTTATACCTAACTACCCACCTAAAAGGGTCACTGTATCTAACTACAAAGGGGCTTATATACCTACTGTAAGACTCACACTCGTCCAGCCACCATCTTGGAACGTATCAGGGGGTCTTTAGCTCTCAGATCACCACTCTGGTAAGCAAATTGAGGCACCCCTGCCTGGCTTTTCTTTAAAAAATGGCCCCAACCCTTTATTTTTGGGGACATGGACATAAGCAAACAAATAAAATATAAAATATCTCAGTCTAAAACCTCTTAGAGATATATCATCCCTCTCCAAAATGGTCTGGACCCAGTCCCCCCCATCAAAACACATCTGTATGTCACTATACTGTCAGGGTTTTCCCCAGCTTAGGGGTCAAACCCTTCACCAGCTCTGCTTTGCTCCAACCTTGGCAGCAAACCCCACCCATTGGTCGTCCTGTAGGAGCAAACTGTTACAGGCCCTGGGGAAAGCCTGGAAAAAATGGGAAAAAAAAGGGAATGGGGCCACCCCCAACGCGGCTTTTTGGGGAAAAACCAGCCCTAACCTGGGATCCCCTACTAGGTAAGGTGTCACCAACCTAGGTTGCTGACTGACAACAACTGGGTTTCCCCCCCTGAACCGACCCTAAAAATTTTTTAGCAGGTGACCTCTTATGCCACCTCTGGCAGCACCATTTACCACCTAATCACTCTCCACATTCCCCACCTTTGATGTCTTCATTATTTTGGGTCTCACAGAAGCAAAAGACCCCTGGTTGTTCCCAGCAACCACACTAGTGTCAACAACTGGCTTCCACCACCGAGAAGCCATTGTGACACATTCCTACGGGTTACTGTTTTTACTCCCCTAGTGGCGAACTAGCCAAGTCCTCGCACACTACCTACAAAGGGCTTTGCATCACCTAATGAGGGGGCCCCTTATACCTACAAACGGGGGGCCTATTTTCTACTACAGGGAGCCTATTTTTTGGGGCCTATATCCCAAAAATACTTATGGGCCTATACTCACTGATGCGGCCTTATATCAACTACGGGGGGGGGGTTATATAACCTACCAACTAAAAGACCTCTTTATCTACCTTCTGGGTGTTAACAGTGGGGAGCCTAGCTACCTTCATATCTAATAGGAGGCCTCTGTACCTACTACATATTTGTTGGGGGAAAATAGAAATTACCCAACTGCCTAAAGGGGGGCCTGATACTACATATTTACCTAAAATCTCTTACCCAAATGGAGGGACGGGGGGCTATTTACCTGCCTACTGGGGCTCTATGTGAGGGGGACAACAGTCCTGTCTAATTGAGGACTACATACCTTAATTGGGGTATACCTAACTTACATCCTTTGGGGGTTTATATACCTACTATATAGTTCACAAAAAAATGTTTTTGGGAAATTTTGTAGGGGGGGAGTGAGCTAGGGGGAATCCTCATAAAAAATCTTGGCCCAAATTTAAAAAAAAAGGGAAAATAAACTATAAACAGAGAAAAAATGTCTGTAATGGGGGAGTTTGGGACCCACTGGCCATTTCTGGGGTTGCTCCAAGGGGGGGTAAAATAAAACTCCGTGAGGGTCTTTACAAGCCCCAGATGGTAAAAATGGCTTTCCCGCGGCCGCTTGGGGTCCCCCAGGGGGCCCCCCCAGCAAAGGACCCACCAGACAGGCCCAAAAATGCCCAAAGCAGCACCAAAAAATTAGGGCAAAAATAGCAGACAGTGAGATATATCAGGGACCAAAAAACAAAACAGGGGAAAAAAGATCCAATCAGGAAGATTAAATGGAAAGGAAGGGACAAAAAAAGACAGATGGGCACAACCCCAAAAAATGAGCGGGAGACTAAAGCTAGGTCACTGGCAGGGAAAAAAGGGAAAAAACAGCAAAGAACAAGCAAAGAAAATGGGAAGAAACTCAGGAAAAAGAACAGACAAAACATGGAAAACCCAAAATGGGGGACTAATCAACAACATAAAATATACCACAAGGACACCTACAAGACAGTGCACACTAGACCGCTAACAAACATGAAACAATGCAACAACAAGGATCAGGAAGGAAGTTTGAGGAGAAGCAGGCTTATAACCACACAGGTGGAAGGAGATTGGCAGAGGAAGCCCAGCGCCGCTGCACATTGTGGGAATAAAGGAGCCCAAGATGTGGCTGCCGCTCTCTATAGAGAGACAAGGATTCAGGGCAGGAGCCAAAATGTAGGAGCATCACGGCCAACACGGGAAAGGCCGCACAGCAACTGCAGGAACATTCACGGTGACAGCGGCACCGCAACAGGAACCAGAGCTGCAATAGGAACACAGGTACGACCACGGTTCGCAGCAGAGGCCATGGCGTAAGGACAAGAACACAGCCATGTCCACTGCCCAGAACAGAGACTGCAGCATGGACCGTGACAGTACCTCCCTCCTTAAGCCCCCTCCTCCGAATACACAAAGTAGAAATCCCACACTGGTCTGGGGACTGAAACTTCCACGGGGGCAACCGCAAAACCAAACTACAGGCTGCATGATAGCCAGTACTGGGAATACCTAGGAAATGGAGGTGCACAGAAGAAAGAAACTGGGCAGTAGGCAGAATGGGGGGTGGGAGGAATTCAGGAAGGGACCGTAAGCCACTGGGTTCCCAGAAGGCTCAGGGCCGGCCCAAAAGCCACGGGGGTCTCAGAAGGCTCAGGGCGGGACCGTAAGCCACGGGGGTCTCAGAAGGCTCAGGGCGGGACCATAAGCCACGGGGTCTCAGAAGGCTCAGGAAGGGACCGTAAGCCACGGGGGTCTCAGAAGGCTCAGGGCGGGTCCATAAGCCACGGGGGTCTCAGAAGGCTCAGGACGGGTCCATAAGCCAGGAAGTGGCCAGCAGCTGCAAAACACCAAAAAGACCTGCAAAAGAGAAAAAGAATAACACTCCGACACACAAAACAGGAACCTCCAGAGACAACACCTGCACAAAGATCAAGAAAACAGAGGGGAGATGTCAATGGAGTACATAGCCTGATCCTACTGTAACAGGTGAGCGGGTAGTGGACCACTGCCGGGCTTGCTCCAAGGGGGCGTAACTAAGCGGCTGTGAGGCATCTTTACAGAGCCTTAGATGGTAAGGATGGCTTTCCCCGACAGCCGCTAGGTGCGACCTCAGAACAGCCCCCAGCAATGGCAGCTGACCCGACAGGCCAGAAGTGCCAATGCTAGGCACTAACAGAATTAGGGACAAAGATAAAGCAGACTAGGTGTAGATATATGCAGGTACAAACAGACAAAGACAGGGATAAACGGATGACAACCAGGAAGGTTAAACGGAAGGCAAAGTACAAAAACAGACAGACTGGACACAACACCAAGGCTCTCCTTCTGTCCAAGCACACAATTTGACACTTTCACACTAGAGGAAGATCTCCAAAGCTTCTTTAGATCACTCCGTCTGAAGGCCCACTTTGACACTATACTAGATACTCAAATTGAACCTAAGAAAAATAACTCACTTTTTTCTATCTCCGACTTTAATCTGAGATTGAAGTCTAAATATAACCCCCCCCCCCCGCTAAATACCACCCAATAGAAACTTTCATTAATCTGGTACAGCAGACTTGTCCAACATACCATTTTTCAATCATACAGGGCCAATTCAAATATTGTTCCAACTTAACCCCTGTCGAGAAACAAGCCCTGAACCAACTTTTTCGGACTGAAGACATCATTATCAAACCAGCCGATAAGGGCGGAGCTATAGTTGTGATGGACAGAAATATGTATCTCAATGAAGTTTTACGACAACTGTCTGATACAACAACTTACATACCAATTGATAGAGACCCTACTGCCGTCATTAGCCAACACATCCAAGACTTAGTGAATCACTATCTTAACTTAAAAATCATTGATGCAAGTACAGCAGAATACCTAATCAACCACCATCCCATCACACCAGTATTCTACATTCTTCCCAAAATTCATAAGAATCCACTTAAACCACCACGCCGCTTCTACCGATTCCGTCCTCTCGCCTTTATCTATCTTTCTTGAAAAGATCTTAACGCCTCTAGTCAAGACAACCCCTTCATTATTACTCGACAGGGGAGAATTCTTGAAAAAAATCAAGGAAATATCACCTATATCCGAACCACACATTCAAATAACTTTGGACGTGACTAGTCTATACACCTCTATTAACCATTCATTGGGTATTGAAGCTGTTAACAGATATTTAGACTTCCACTCGTTTCCTCCTGATGCTAAACAGTTCTGTTTGGATCTCCTTCAAATCATTCTACACAACAACTTTTTTTCTGTTTTCTGACAAATTCTATTTACAATTTAAGGGTACAGTGATGGGCAGCAACGTGGCGCCCCCCTACGCCAATATTTTTATAGTGATGTTCGAACAGGACCATATTTACAACAATGTACTTTTTCAATCACACTCTAAACTATGGCTATGTTATATTGATGATATATTCTGCATCTGGACTGGCACCACCTCTTCCCTCATTTAATTCCACACATACATTAACTCCATTATTCCTGATTTACAATTCATGATCCACCATAGCGATAACAACATTAACTTGCTCGACACTTCCATCTCATCTGATTACGAAGGTAATCTGACTTCTGACCTGTATACTAAACCCACAGACCGGAATGCTTTACTACACTACAAGAGCTGTCACACACCAAATACCAAGAAACTTTGCCCCGTTCACAATATACCAGAGTACACAGGATTGTACAGGACCCCGAAATACGCAATAGACGTTTACAAGAAATGACTTCCAAATTTAGGGAACGTGGCTATCTCCCATCCCTCCTTGAGAAAAACCTTACATCTACCAATACCTCCACTACTATGACCAGACACTGAACCTAGGCAACGCATCCCTCTGATCCTAAAATATCACCCCTTTTCACACAAAATACACAACATTGTCCGGAAACATTGGACAATACTCTCCCATTCATATCTCAAGTAACTGAATTCCACATCCAACCCCTACAGTGCTACAAAAAGAAACAGTAACATAAGGGACCAATCCAAGTCAAAGCTGATTTCGGTTCTATGAAACCACGAACAACAAACCACCCTTTACTAATACTAAGGACGAGGTACTTTTCCATGCTTAGGATGTGCCCAAATGTTCTTCTTATTCCGTTTACAAAGGTGAATACTTTACACATCCCTTGACCATCAACAATACCCCCAAAAAAGGCACTCTTCTTCACCTGTATCTTCCAGTCAAGTAATTTATTTACACAGTTAAACGCCCCGTGCGGATTAGCCTACAGAGGCCAAACTTCTCAACCAGTAAAAGATAGAGTCTCCAAGCATAAATCCACCATAAGATGCAAAGAGAACCTTATTACCACCCACCCCCTTTTCATTTTGCTCAACACCACCATCAACCCCTCAGAACTAAGGTTTTTCAGGAGATTGAAACATTACCCCCGCCACGTAGAGGTGGCAATCATACTGCCACCCTACTTCAAAGAGAACGGTTTCGGATTCATACCCTATGTACATTGGAACCTTCCGGTTTGAACCTTGAATATGATGTAAAATACTGATGTTCTACTATAACATTATGACCATGTAAATTGTTCTTGAATAATTTTTTTTTTTTTTGATATCCATTAATTTTAACACCTTTCTATGATTGGTCTCTCATAGTAATTTTATGGACCACAGTACTCCTCCTTATTACCACATATTCATGCTTATTGGTTCCCAATGAGTTTTGCTACCTTCCTTATAAGCTCATTTGTTTATTTATTTGCAGATGAAATGAACCTGTAATCCCAATATTGGTAATATATATACACCTTGGCTCATTGTATATATTTTTCTTTTATTTTTCACCTTACTTTTCATCCTTTTCTTCCTCCCTGGGTTTTGCTTTCTCTTTTCCCTCTCTTCTACACCTATATTGCCCCGCAGTCTCATCTTTCTTCATATCTCACTCTTTACCACTCCTTTTGGCTACTCCCCATTTATTATTCTCCCCTTATACTAGTTCTACCACCTATCCTGCATTTCTTCACCATCGACTCCTCTACTGCATACCTTCTTTCTATACATTCGTTATCCCCCTATTTCTTTAATATACCTATTGCCTCTTCCCTTTATTACTTCTCCTAGTCCTTCTGTACCGTCCTTTATTAGCGCTCCGGTTTCTGGTTCAATGCGCATGCGTGACTTCCTGCGCATGCGCTCTTTCCCGTCATTTGCCCTTACCCTTACTACCGTCTTACTTCCTTCTGCGCAGGCACAGTCTTCCGCGCATGCGTGTGCGGCTATATCCGGACGCTTGTGCAGCCGGCCATTCACCGGCATAGCACAGCAGCCTCCGGACGCCACGCAACTTGCTCCTATCCACAGATAAGCCCTCTTTTTTCTTACAGGACCCTCTCACCCCTGCTTATTCCGATACTTACTTTGTATATATTTTCCCACAGCTCCTATTAGCTTATATCCCCCCGTTTTTCTCTCACAGCGTGCCCCCGGAGCCTCTGACATTCTTTCTATTTTGGTATTTATACTGGTTTCTACTACGTAATTTTACCATTTTTAATTCTACCTTTATTATATCTTAACCTACATTCTTTACTTCTAGGTCACTGTATAATACCCCGGACCCTATAGTCGACCTCAAAATGCCATATTCATCCTAAGTTCCCATAGTGTGGTAAAATATACTCCGTCTAGCTACTATCTAATCTTCCTTTTCCACTCTCTTCTTTTACTTCTCTCATCATTACTCCTCTTTCTTCCATACATCATTACTCCTACATTTACCACTATGCTCTAACATACTCTCTCTCCACTGCTCTCATCGTTCTTTTTTGTCCATCTATACGCTCCATAGTCTATTCCTTTACCTACTCACCGTCTCTAATTCCTTGGCGATGTCTCTTGAAAAAGGCACAGCCGAAACGTCGTCTAATATAATTACATCCATACTTTTTTGTAAAACACCTTGGTTTACTAATGTGTTTTGAACTTTTTGCCATCCCTTTTCCTGACTTTGAATTAATGCCCTATGCCTGTAATAAATGTGAAATAAAAAATCCTCTTTTTGCATGACAATTACTTGTCCGGTGTGCAGTTGGATATATATATTTAAACTATTGACCGCTTTTTCCACATTGCACCCAACTACCCATATGTTACTTAGGTGTGCGTGACCCCTCTTTGTATCTACACCACAGAGAGACAGACTGACATTTTCACTTTTACTACTAGATCTTGGCTTAGAACCTTAGCAGTCAAATCCAACTCCTCACTCAGTCTACCACATTCTCCCATAAAGCTGCAAACCTCCTCATCATATACAGTGTGCTTTAATTGTTTTCAACAAATATTGTAGAGGCACAGTGCCTTTTAGCCAATGCCATGCTCCCCTTGGGCCCAGCTTTGCCTCTAGGAGTTGTACCACAGAAAACTCTCATTCCATTGTCCATCTGCCACATCCTGTTTGTGGTGGTGCCACGGGGCAACCTGCAAAAAACATCAAATACACATTACAAGACATATCTACAAGGCATTACCAATAAACTTTAGTATACAAAGAAAGGATCGTTCCACCCTCACAGCTGTTTTCTTTGCCTGGCAATCATAGGAGACATGGTTTCAGAGTGTGGTAACCTTTGGAATAAAGTTTGCATTTTGATATAGAAGATCCAGAGCAACATTAATTTTTGGAAACGCAATAAACTTTAGTGCTTCAGTCCATAGCTGTCTATTTA
Organism: Phyllomedusa bahiana; assembly: GCA_025379985.1. Taxonomy (NCBI): domain Eukaryota; kingdom Metazoa; phylum Chordata; class Amphibia; order Anura; family Hylidae; genus Phyllomedusa; species Phyllomedusa bahiana. Next base: position 59,256 of record JAODAL010006929.1, read on the forward strand.
ACATGCAGCTAAAAAAAGGATATGGGTGCAGTCCATTTGTCTGCACAATAGAGCAATTGCTTCTTCACTTTTACAAGCCCTATGATGCAACTAATACAGTAAAAATAACTCTATATGGGTGAGATCACACGGCATCTTGTAGCCATATAGCAGGGTGTACTGTATGCGCCACGCTATGGCTGTGGTTCTAGAAGCACACGCTGACCAGTGTGCTTCTAACGCGCAGACTGCCAACTACCATTCACTTTTATTTTCCCTGACATGTCACTTCTTTCTCCCGGCGTGCAATACGTATTGGGGGAAACGGCAGGTAATTATAGCTCTCAATGAAAGCGATGAATTACTGTAGTTGCTGGCCGTACTTCAGGGCGTATTGCAGCACAATTACACCCTGAAATACAGCCCCACAAAAGACTCCATGTGAACATACCTTAAGGGTTACAGTTACAAGCTGATTTAGTGACAACCGATTCTTGTGTGGATTCAGTGCTGAACTTGGCTCAGAATCATCGTCCAATCTGACTGCGAATTTGTCTCATATTCCTTTCTAAAGTAAAAATCTGTGCAGTTGTGCAATGAAAAGAGTTGACATAAAAAATTGTTGAGGTGATATCCGTCACTTCACGATTATAAGTAAATATGGGAGCTGAAAATCTGCCTCTGAAAATTAGTTTCAAATTCATTCCAAAATCCATGTCTGAACTTGGTGTGGATTTTAGGCGGATTTCTTTCGAGCAGTGAAATTTTTGTGAATGCATGCCTAAATGCAGACTGATTCTTCAGCAAAGAACCAAAAAAAGAGATAGATATGTTGAGATTTGCCAGGCTGGCGTACAAATACAAGTTCAGCGTAGGCTTTACCTGAACTTACTGAAGGTTTCAATTAGGTACAAAATTGTCACTAACAAGTTGAAATAACAGAAGAAGAACTTTAATTCAGTAAAGCTGTTTATGTCCCTCTGGCAAGTGAATTAGCGGTCTCTCGTTGGCGGCACACCTGCGAGGGGGAGACTCTTTCCCCAGCTATTCCAAATTTCCTCTTCACTGGACCTTTGCGCAGGTTTTACTCCAAGCCCCTCACTTGTTTGCTGTACAGCTCAAAAGGGGACCATTCCTCCGGGAAGCACAGCACCACAACCTTGTCTTCCCCTAACCCCACTCACACAATCCCTCCTCCCTGTTCCAGCACCCGTCTCCCATCTTTTTGGTTTTCCCCTTTTCCAGCCATACCCCCTCCCCCCATCTACGGGCAACGGCATACGCAGTCCATTGTTTAGATGAGGGGGATAGATAGATAATAATAGATAGAAGATAAAAATTTATAATAGAAGATGATAATAGATAGAAAATATAGTGGGAAAATGAAATTAGATATAGAGATAGATAGAAATGATAGACTTATATATATTTAAATAAAAGACAATATGACTAGATAAATGTTACATAAAAGATAACAGTATACTAGTATAGTAATAGATGGGAAAATAGAGGAGAAGATATCAGAAGTAGACGGAAAGATGAAAAAAATAGAAAAATAGTAGATAAATAGATAGATAATCAATAGATAAATAGATAGAAATTATTTGATGATAGATAAGTAATATTACTAGATAGATATAATAGAAAAATTTAAAAGAAGAGATAAAGATAGATAATAATAGATAATAATAGATAGAAGATAATGAAAAAGATAGGAAAATGCAAACAAAACTCTCAAACCCTTTTTTTGTATATTAAAGGGGAAATGTTACTTTTTACAATTTACTTACTTCAAACCAAGAGAAACATGTACAACATAGAAAAAAGATATGTTTTTTTGTGTGTGCCCCTTTTTTTTCAAATTTTTTTTCTGTTTTCAATCCCTTTGATTTTTGAACAAGTCTTCTAAAAGGAAGTTTTTCTTGGTTCCTCATCTATTGCCCCTCCCTAATTTTGGAAAAAAAGCTGAATTTTAATCCCAGGTTCTGCCATCTGATCCCACCTTTTCCCCTTTTCCCTCTTGTAAGGAAGGGTTTCCTTTCCTTTTTTTCATGATACACCGCCCCACCAACTGTATAGTAAGGGCTGGTCTTTGGTGAAAACACACAAAAAGGGGAAGAATAAAAATCAATTCTTTTATGGAATAACCACTCACCCCCGGAAGGGGGGAGATGGCAAGAGAAGTCTGCTGTCAATAGGACCCGATCTTTACACGAATACCTGAAACCGTTCCCTGCATATACGAATACTAGTATTGGGAGGAAATAAAAACTCTGTTTTACTAAATAAACCCGAGGAATCTGTGAAGCTTATCGGGATTCATGAAGCAGGTACAGATACACGTTTGCTCGTCACAGAGGAGGGGGGAGGACGCTTTCCCGATTTACGGGAATGCAAACAAAAACCGGGTGTTCTTGCGCCTGCTCACGACTGACACTCATTTACTGAGAGAAGGGAGAAAACCGCAACCTGTGCCATGAAATCCCGCAAACCGTAAGTGTGACAAGTGCCCTTCACACATCCAGAGGATGGAGGGCTCATTCACTGCTTATACTAATGTTCTCACTGACGGGAAGGGTGATATATAAAAAATGGTAAGAAATATTTCCATAATTGGTGGATGACACTTCTTTAATTTTTGGGGCCTAACCCCATTTTGGTTGAAAGGGCGCAAGCTACCTCATTCATAAAGAACCTGACACTCTCCGCACCCAAAAAAAGAGTAATTGTAAGAGAACCTCTCTCTCACTGGTATAATGATATGACATTTTATTCCGCAACTGCAATCAATATGTGCAGGTATTTTTACCCGTAGTGGGTATATTTTTAAGAGAGGGTTCCTACAATTTCCCCTTTCCTTTCAAAAGCTGAATTATTGACTTAATTTCTTTAAATTTCTATAGCTAGGGACTTTTTTCCTTTTTTTATGGTTTTTATACCCTTTTAAACTACACACATGCATTTTTTATATATACAGTATATATTTATATATTTAGTCAATAAGATATACACACACGCATTATATATATATATATTTATATAATTAGTCAAAAATAATATATAATATAATAATATAAATATATATAATTTTACACACCATTTTTTTATATTTTATATATATATTTAGTTAACTTAAAATATATACACAAAACCCTTTTAAATATAAATATATAAAATATATATTTAATATTTAGGGGGCCCAAAAAATTAAAAATACAAAACAACCCTATTTTTATATTTTATTTATTAAATAAATATATACCACACAAAAGCATTTTTTTTATAATTGTTTTTTTAAATAATATATATATACACCCCACACACATTTTAAAAAAAATAAAAAATTTAAGCAAAAAAAATACACACCCAAAAAACAAATTTTTAAAATTACAAAAATACACACAAAAAACAAGCAAAAATAAAAAAACCATATAAAAAAGCCCCAATTAAAAAAAAAAAAAAAAAAAACAAAAAATAATAACAACAACAAAATTAATTAAAAAAATTTTTTTAAAACCCCCCCAATAAAAAATAAATATATAAAAAAAAAAAAAATTTAAACCCCAAATTCCCAAATACAACCCCCGGTTGGGAAAATCCAAAAAAAAATTTTTCCCTTAAAACCCCCTCCCAAAAAGGGGGTCAAGGCTAAATTGCAGATTAAAAACTCCTTTTGTTTTTTTGGAGAAAAACCCCCAAAAACAGGGAAAAACAAAAATTACGAAAGCAGATGTTATACAGGTTTATAATTGATCCTAGGACTTCGAACTTAATTGCAACAGTACTAACGACTGAGCCACCGGCTTTTCCCCCTTAAAACATTTTAAAACCCTTCCCAAATCAACTTTTTTGGGACCTTGACTATAATAATTTTTCTGACAGCAATTAAATTGGTATATGAGGGAAATTTTTTTAAAAAATTTCCCCGCTGAACTAAATGTAATTCTAAAATACGGCAACACCATTTAAAAAAATAAAAGGGGTTTTTCTCCCCTACAAGGGTTCTTTTTATTTTAAAGATTTTTTGCAAAAACAAGTCACCTTTTCAAAAATGGCCCACAGTCTGGGAAAAAAATTCCCCAAGGGCCCCAAAAACCACTTTGTTTTCCCATGCAACCATTTAGAGCCAAAAACCCCTTTCCCCCCTTTATTTTAAATTTTCTCTGGAAAAAAGAAAGGGTGCTCTGATTTGGGTTTTTTTTGGGCAACAAAGTGAGTTTTAGACCTAGAGAGGTGCCTGAGGAAAGCAGGGTAGAGTCCCTCGAAACGCGTAGCTTCCCGTTTTATTTTTACCTTAAATAAACCAGTTTGAGGGTTTAAAGTTGGCTTTTCTTTGAATTGTTTTTTGCCCCTGAAAGCGCCAGGGGAATCCTAATTTCACTCGTGTTACAGTGTCCTTTTTTTCCTCCTACTGCTGCTGGAGTCTGTTTTGGGCTCGAGATTGGAGGTTTCTACTGCCGGAGGGGGAAGTCAGCGGGTCAGCTGTGGTTTTTAAAAATTTTTGAGCTTCAATGTGAGCTGTCCCATACCTGTACAGTTTTAAAAAGGAGCGGGGATTAATTAGTTAAAGGGGAGCCCCCCCTTTTTTTTAAACCCGTAACCACATTGCGCTGGTGCCCTGCACTTTTGTCCCCTAGGAACTTCGTTGGTGGACCCCGGATATTTGAAAAAGACCAAAGGGAGTTATACATGTGGCCCTATGTGTCCATTGACATGCCCCTCCTATGCTAGACATTCCCTTGCATAGGCTGCACAGCTCCTCAGGCTCTATAGTATAAAGGGCTGCCACATTGGTTGTATAGCTCAGACTGGCTTTTCCCACTGCAGTCTAGTGGGGCCAATAAACACCCCCAATTCAAAAAGAAACCAAGAAAACAGGTTTTAGGTCAGATTTCTAAGTGAACAACCCCTTTAAAATTTTTCACACCCTGCATCTAACATTATTGTCTGTTATTACCACCAAAAAGGGACTATATAAAACTTTAAAAGGAAGTTTATGTAGTTAGGGGGTATATAAGCCATTAATGGAGAGCCGCTAGAATTGTGGTCCATTTATTTGTATGGCTGCATTCTAATACTATAGCTTTCCTCAGCACCTAAGACAATCAGCTGTTATGAGCAGACAGGCAGTCATGTATTAGTACACTGCCCCCATGCAGATGACTGGGCGACTGCATAAGACGGTCATGTCAAGTTCACTGGCAGGGTAGGTAAGCCACTGTTTATGAGCTTTGCACTTTAGCTTGTTGAGTAGTATTCTAACCATGGGCCACCCATATGCCTGCTTGTGCCAGCAGACTAGGCTTGTAAATAACATGTGCCAATTTTCCTGCACACGATATTTGGCTCTCACAATGGCAGCAATAGCTGGGACTCTAATCCTACTGATCATACAATGACCCCAGACTAATATGTATGTGCAGTCTAAGAGGGTTTACAATGCATTGAATAGATCTGGTATAATCCACTGGATCAGAAGTCAAATTCTTTGCATCAGGCTAAATGTTTACTGTCATCTTATATTAAAAGCACATCAAACAGCCATTAAATAGAGGAGCAGATGTAAACTATGAATGGCATGTCATTAGTCATGCAGGTAATGGGTTCAGTGCACTTATATAGCTAGTAAACAAGTATTTCTATGATACACTGTAATGAGCCTCTCCTGGTTGTAAAGAAAAAAAGATTAAGCTGGGTGTGATGTTTGGATGGCAACCAATTAAGTCATTCTTTTTATGGCTGCTAAATGAGGTGTATTATATGCTATAAACCTAAGGCAAGTATTAGACCAGATCTTTCTTTTCTGTGAGAAATATTTTTATTGCTGGAGGGATTAAGTAATAAATGGTCTTTTGTTCAGGCTTAATGTAAGTTACTACTATCTTACAACACCTGTTAATTCTGGCTGTTCCTAAACATTGGGGTTTGGGACGTAACTGGGAAAATCTGAGGAGTGAAATAACCATTACACCTAGAACAGAGGTGCACAACATGCGGTCCAGGGGCTACATGTGGACCCCAATACCCCTTCGTGCGGCTCCCAGCCATCAGGACACAAACGTGCTTTGTCTCTGTCCTCAAACTTCAGAAAGTAATATTAATCTTTTGACCGATGGATTCTACTGATGGCACTGTTCTGGTGGGCACCGTATGGCTGGCACTGAATGGTGAGCACCGTATGGCTGGCACTGAATGGTAGGCAGTGTATGGCTGGCAGTTTATAGCTGTTAAAAACTATTTCTGTATTATCTCTGAATTTATTCCTCAAAAGAGTATTTATTCCTTACACAATCATGTCATATCCACATGATCTACCATAAAAATGTCTGATAGGTTCGAGACTCCAAAAGGAGATGAGTTGAACATGAAGCTATGTATGTGCGGTGTTCTTTGTAGTTTTAATTGTGAAGAAGCCCCCTTTAAAACCTTAAAAGCTGCAATGAAAATAGGTGCCTCGTCCTTTTTCTGGATCAACAAGCAGGGAAACCCCCATTCTGAACTCTAGCAGTCCCGAAAGTGGAACCAAGACATCTCAACCATATTGGCTAGTTATAACTGAAATGCCAGAAAGATCTCAGAAAAGAAATACCCCTCTAAGATTTACTGCAACCACTGGGAGAGGGTATAATATGACGATGTGGCCCTCAGACCAGAAAATGTTGTGCACCCCTGAACAAAGTCAACCAAAGCTGCTGACTTTGGCCAATGATCTAATGGACATAGAAGTATCCAAACTGTGTAAAAGATGGATCATGCATGATTTTTGCACTATTTTCTGTAGCAGATAAAAGTAACAAATTTGAAAAAAAAAAAAGCCTTACTTACCTCCCAGTTTTCCTGGCCGGTCCTCTACCTTGTTGGTCACTGGCCGCAGCACCAGGTAGCAGTAAGAGCAGGAGACTAATGGGGACTGGGCTCAATGGAGGAACAGAGGAATATGTAAGGTTTGTTTATTTTATTTTTTTCATCAAATCTGACAATTTTAATTAATAAAGAATTGCATTTTTTAATTCTTTTTCTGTTACTAGTTGAGCAGCATGGGGGCTCAGTGGTTAGAACTGTTCCCTTGCAGTTCTGAGGTCTTAGATTTAAATCCCACTAAGGACAACATCTGCACGGAGATTTTATGTTCTGCCCCTGTTTGTGTGGGTTTTTCGTTCTGCACTCCAAAAACATACTTTAAGGGGTTTTGCCACAATGTAATGTTGACGTGGGATCCTCCAAAATGGGTGTTTAATCACTTTTCTAAATATATGTGATTACAAAAAGTGAAGCCCCCTGAGAGGGTTCCAAACTTTCTTTCCATGCCCCTTAAATTTTCCCGACAGTTTTTTCAAATTTGACAGGACCAGGAGCGAATCTGCGGGCCCGGGGTTTTCACTGGGCTGCACTTTTATCCCGATGACAGGGAAAAATGAAGGACTAGCAAAGGGACTGTGGAGAAAATCCTGTGTCTTTTTTATAAGAATTTCCAAATGGGGTTTTAATGTAATTTTTTGTGTAAACAATTGTAGACCTCCCCGCCCCTCCCTTTTCTCTGCCCCAGCCCCCCCCCCCTCTTTTCTCCCCCTGACTCCAAACATGCTGATTTTAATTTTTTCTCCGGGTCAGAAAAACAGGTAAGGAACTGACTTCTTGGGGAAAAACCCCCTTTAACGGTTTTTAAACTTGGGGGTTTTGTGAACACCAAAAGGGGCAAAGGACTGATGACCAAATCCTGAGAGGAAAGGGAAAATGTCACACTATAAAAAAAGAAGAAAATATAAAAAAAAAAAACAAACATCATGGGGGGCTCCTTTTGTCATAAATTGAAAAACGATTTTTTTTTGGTTTTCCCCTATTTGGAAATTTGAAAAAAAAAATTTTTTTTTCTAACCCCCACATAAAAAAAATATTTTTGGCCCCTTTTTTGAACCAATGCTGCAGAAAAATAGATTAAACCAAATTTTGTCAGGTTTTATTTGTTACTACAATGATAAAATCTGTTTTTAAGCTATCCTGTACCATGTACCTGTAATACATAGTATATACATAATATTTAAAATGAAGGGTTTTAAAAGATAAAGTTTTTTTTTGGTGTGGTACAGTGTATTTTTGGGGAAAACAGTCCCCCCCTACTTTCTCAATGGGGCCTTTAACCCCTTTCCCGGGCCGGGGGCCAATTTTGGGCCCCTCTGCAAGCCCTAAATTTTTTAAATCTGTCCCTGTGTAATTTATGTGAGAAAAACTTTTTGGGCACTTTAAACCTATCCCTGTGATTCAGAGATTGTTTTCCCCCGTGACACAATTTTGGGTTTAAAATAGTAAGAAATTTTTGGTCCAAAAATGTTTTTTTTATTGTGAAAAATATCAAAAAATCGGGAAAAATTTAAAAAAACTTAAACCCAAATTTTTAAAATTCAAAAAATTTCTCAGGGAAAACAAAAGTTATTCCACACAAAAAAGTTTAATTTAACCCGGCATCTACCCCATGTCTGCTGTAGTTTTTCATCATTTTTTAAATGCTTTTTTTTTTTTTCACATTAAAGGGGGTTAAAAAAATTTGTTTGTAATTTTCAAATTTTCAAAAAAATTTGCAAATAAAACATTTTTTAGAGAACCCGTCCAGTTCCTAAAAGTAAAATTGGGTTGCCGTATGTTTGATACCCCCTTTTAAAAAATTTCCCTTTATCCAAGAAAACTACACCCCCTTTAAAATATTCAAAAACCCCCATTTTGAAAATTTATTAAACCCCTTAGGTGTTTCACAGGAAATTTAAAGGGAAAATGGAAGTGAAATTTTAAAATTTTCACTTTTTTTTTCAGATTTTTAAAATTTTTTTACATTTTTTCACAGAATACGTTAAAAAAGTGATCGGGAAATACCCAAATTAAAATTGATTTTCCCCCGATCTGCCGTTTTCCCGAGATTTCCCATATGTGGGCCCCAGTTTCATTATTTGGCTCAACCACAACCCCAGAAAAGGGGGAGGGACCCACTGGGCTCTGGGAGTCTCATTTTTATTACCATTTTTTTTAGGGGCCATTTTTAATTTGGCGGACACCCTAAGGTCCAAAACTTAAAAACGCCCCAAAAAAACCCCCATTGGAAAAAACCAAAAAAAACCCCTAAGGGAAAATACCCCGGGGGGGTAGTTTAGGGGATTAAACGACCCCACAGGGGGGGGCACAAAAAATTTTAGCGTTTGGGTGTAAAAATTTTAAAAAAATTTTTTTTTTCCCTAATACTGCAATTTAAACTGAAAAAAGTTTTAAATTTTTTCAAGGGAAACCCTTTGGGAAAAAAAGCACCCAAAACCTTGTTAAAAAAACAATTTTTTTTCCAAGTTCGGGAATACCCTAATGTGGGTGTAAAACTGCTGTTTTGGGCGCATGGCAGGGGGGATAAGGGAGGGAAACGCTACTTGGCTTTTGGAAAGCAGATTTTTTGGGGGGCCCCTGTTCGCATATACAAAGCCCCAAAATACCCGAACAGGTAAAACCCTTCCCCTAAGTCAAAACCCTTTTTTTGGATTCAAACACGCCCAAAGAAATCAACTAGGGGGTTTTATTGGGACATTTTGGGGGCACAGGTGGTTACAAAAATTTCCTTTTATTTTTGGGGTTGGGGGGGGGGTATGAAAAAAGAGGGAAAAAGCAATTTTCCCCCATTTTTTTTTGAGCTTCAATTTTTCAAAACGTTCGACGTGCAGTTTAAATGACAGGATACTTTACTAAAGGGTGTCGGTACAATTGCAAAATGGGGGGGGGGGGGGGGGGGGGGGGATAGATTTTTATATTGTTGTTTTTTTATTTTTAAATTTCTTTTAAAACAATAGAAATAGGGCTAAAAAAAAAATTTTCTTTTTTTTTTGTTTTGTTCTGAAATCCCCCTAACCCTTTTTTAGTTTTCTTGGGATACGGGGATGAATTCTTTGGGCTTGTTTTTTTTTGGGGTGATTAATTTTTTATTAGTAAACCATTTTGGGGGGGATAAAATCGCTTTTATCACTTTTTTTTAAGGTTTTTTTGAAGGGATTTGAACAAAAAACCATTCCTGTAGTGTTTTTTTTTTTTATTTTTTTTAAAAGCGTTCACCCTGCAGTATAACTGGGCAACCCACTATAATTTCTCATCAGGTCGATACGATTTTACGTATCCAATTTTTATATTTTTTTTTTTTTAACTTGCTTTTTTTTTCCCATATAAACACTTTATTCAAAAAGGAAAAAACGGTTTTTTTCAAACGGGCCCAAAACTGAGGGGCCAAAAACTTTTTTAAATTTTTCCCGTGTACGGGGCTGTGTAGGGCCCTTTTTTTTTGCGGGAAGATTTACGTTTTTATTGGTATAATTTTTTTGGGGGGGAAAAATTTTTCAATTTTTTTAAAATCCGTTTTTTTGGGAAAAGGAAAAAGGGGAAGAAATACGGGAATCCTATATGTTTTTATTTTTTTTTTTAACAGCGCTCACTGGGGCAGATCCATGACCAATTTTGCTTTAAATCTCTGGGCGATACAATTATGGGGATACCCCCATTTTTTATTTTTTTTTTTAAATTTTTAAACACTTTTAAAAAAAAAAAAATTTTTTTAAAATTGTGTTAAATAAAAATTTATTTTGGACGGGTCCTCTGGGGACCATAACTTTTTTATTTTATTTCCCTAAAACAGAGACGTGTATTGGGCCCTTTTTTTTTGCGGGGTGAACTGAAATTTTAATTGGACAAAATTTTGCGTCTATATGAATTTTTTTTTTTATTTTAAATTTTTATGTCTGCCAAAGGGTGTAAAAAAAATCGAAAATTTGTGACTGGGTTTTTGTTTTTTGTTTTTTTAAAAGGGGTTCACCCGGGAAAGGGTTTTAAATTTAACAAACAGAATTTTTTCGGGGGGCGTTACGCACCGCGGAACCAAAAAAATTGGGGACTTATTTTATTTTTTGGGTCTTTTTTTTTGGGGGGAAATTGGGGGTTTTGTAAAAGGGGAAAAGGGGGGTTGTAAAGTTTTTTAATTTTTTTTTGTTTGTTTTTGTTTTTACTTTTTTTTTTTTTTTACCTTTTTATATTTTTTTTTAAATTTTTTCCTTTTTTTACCTTTTTTTTTTTTACTTTAAACTTTTTAACAGCAATCTGAAAGATTGGCCCGGGTTTGAAAAGCAGACCAGGCACAGTATCAGTACTGTGTACTGGTTTTTTCCCCTGACAAAAGACTGTCAAAAATGGCCCCCCCAATGCATTGGGGGGCATGGTAAAGTCACTGATTTACCCCGGAAAATTCCGTTTTACTTCCCCAGGGATCAAAGGAGATCCGGTGGGCCCCACTACAGTGCGGGAAACCCACGGGGCAGGCAGGGGGAGCTCAACCCCCTCCTCCCGCGGTTTTTTTAAAACGCAGCCAATTGGAAAAGGCTGCGGTAAAGAAGCGTTTAAACACCCCACCGGGGGCCCGGAAACCCACTCCGGGCCGGGGGGGATACGGGATTTTTGGGGGAGCGGCAATTTAAACCCCTGGGCCCATGTTTGGGGAAAACCGTTTCCCTGGCCCCCCGCAAACCCGCCGATCGCCAAAGGGGGTAGGGTACCTTCCCCAAATTTTTCGGGGAAAATTTCCCCCTTTCCCGCTAGGGGTATCCTACGCCCTATGTCGGAAGGGGTTAAACTCAGGAGCCACAACAGAATGTACAGAATACTACACAATTTACAGGTGCAGACTGAGCCGAACTTTAACCCCTAAAGCCGAACGCCTAAAAAGTATTAATGCCCAAACTTTTTTTTAGTTTTTGCTCCTTGCGTTTAAAAAACCGTTGTAACTTTTTTCATTTTTTTCAATGACCATTTGTATGAGGCCTCTTTTTATTTTTTATGGGGAAATATTTTTAAAGTTACCTAAAAATAACTGCAGTATTTTTTTTTTATTATTTAAAAAACTTTTTTTTTTTTTTTTTTAAACCATTCACATTTCAAACTTAAAAATGTAGATAATTTACAGGTTATTATGGTCGGGGGATACCTAAAATTTTGGGGGGTTTTTTTTTTATGTGTAATTTATGCACAATTATTTTTTTTTTATTTTATTTTTATTTTATTTTTTTTTTTTTAATTCTTTTTTACTTTTTTTTTCCACCCCATGAAGGGAAACTGTTTAACTTTTAAAAAAAAAAAAAAAAAAAAAAATTATACTTATAATGTATTACATATTCAATATGCAATACTTCTAATCTTTGTCATTTTGGACACAGGCAGTGATTAGGACACACCATGCCCTAGTCACGGGCTTCATACACAAACAGCTCTGGGGCCACTCAAAGGGCCCCAGGGCGACTGTGCACTGTTCCCCGAGCTCTGTCGGGCCGGGCATTTCCCATCACCCGACAGAGCAGGGAACAGCTTTTTTTTGGGTGCGGTAACACACCGCCGCAATCAAAGGGTTAAAGCACCGGTTGCGGGAGGGGTTTTCCCCCCCGCTCCCCATGCTTGCAGGGATCTCTGGGGTCGGGGCTGTGTAGTACAGCCCCAACCCAGCGCAATTGCGCACCCGGGGACCGCAAGCTCCGATTCCCCACAGCGGACCCAAAAGACGTCGCTGCAGATGAACACCCCACCCCGACTCAAAAAATTGGCGGGTGTGTTAAAAAGTTTAAAGGGCGTGCAGCAGGGGAAAACGGACACTTAGGGCCCCTGTTTTAGCAATCGGGGTCCCAGCAGTGAGACCCCCCAGCAATCAGACATTTATCAATGATCCTGTGGATAGGTCATACATGTCATTTGTGGCACAATCCCTTTATGATCTAATGCACAATGCCACATTATAGCTTGATTCTACCTCCATGATGTAGAAAGCCGTAGTAGGACACCCATAAAGTTAGATGGGGCTCTTGTGTTCCTCTATAAGTCTCCAATGGAATGTCCCCTTTTGGATGCCAAAGTTGTTCTCCTCAAGAAGTCCTTACAGCTTTAAGAAGCCTTAGGGGAGGTGTGTTTTTTAACCCTTAAAAACCCCCTTTCATTTTTTTGGGGGTTTTCACGTTCCCACCCCCCGCCCCTTTTAAAAACTTTTTTTATTTCTTCACCTTCTTAAACAAATGAAGGCTTTTATTTTTCAGGACAAGATGTACTTTCTAATGGTGTCATTCACTGTACCATCGAATATACTGGGAACCTGCAAAATAACATTCTAAGGGGGTCAAAGTGTGAAAGAAAAGTACTAGCGCCATGTTTCCAGGTTTTTTAAGGCGTTCACTTTTCGTTATAAATGATGTGTTATCTGTACTCTACAGGTTGAATCCGGCAATACCAAACATGTTTTAGTTTTGTTTTGGTACTAACATTTTCTAACTTTGAAATTTGCGCCATGGTACCATTTTTTGCAATCAATATTTTTTTTGTACTTCTACCTACTGACATGAGTGAGGGGGCATTTTTTTTGCGGGCTGCAGTGTACTTTTTATTGGTACCAGCTTGGACTTTTTTGATCACTCTAATTTCAATTTTTAGCGGACATGAAATGACCAAAAAAACGCAATTTTGGCATTTGGAATTTTTTTCTTCTACAGTGTTCAGTGTATGGGATAAATTATGCTAAATTTAAATAGATCGGACTTTTGCAGACGCAGCGATACCAAATATGTGTAACTTTTTTATTATTCTTTTTTTATTTGTAAAATGGCGAAAATTAGATGATTTGAACTTTAAATTTTTTTATTTTTTTTACACTTCTATACATTTTTTTTTACATTTCCATTAAGTCCCCCTAGGATGCTTGACCACTAGGTTGTGCAATCATTTATACAGCCTGGTGCATTGTGTAGACAATGCATTAGAGTGTACAAAGATGGCAGTTTCTCTACTTCCTTCCAAAGACAGGAAGTAGTGAAACAAAAAAACATGGCGGCAATGGAAGCCTTCACAAGACTTCTAGCTGCCATGTTAAGCGATCTGGACAATCTTTCTTATTCATGTAGATGCCACGACAGCAATTGCCGCGGTGTCTAAATCCCAGCGTGGGATTGTGGCACAATCCCGATAAAAAGCCCCTTACTGACACTGTGATGTATGTTTATGTACAGTGTCTTTAAGGGATTATATATGAAGGAATCTACATTTTCTTAATAGTAGTATTGGCTTTTAGAAAATGGTAACAAATATTTACAGACTTCAAGGAAATTCTTAGAGGAGTTCTTCAATTTAACAAACCCTTTTTCATATACCCTATCCTAAAATTCAAAGATCATAAAGGGATGTTCACTGTTCAGGATCCTCACCTTTAGCATATCTTGCTTTGGGTAACCTGTTTTGTCCTGCAGCCTATTGATTTCAGTAGGCACTGTGTAATGCCTAATTTCTCTGTGGTAGTGCTGCAGGGAAATTGTATGCTTATTCCCACAAATTACAGTTTATTGCTGGAAGTCCCTACAGGGTGACACTTTGTGATGAACTCATTATCAAAGGACGCTTCTAAAAAGTAGGGATTGTCCAAATCAGGGAGGAAACCATCATGTTCTTTTGCTGCTGTTACTTTTAGCAATCTGTCATTTATGCCGTAATCTAAAACAGTTTAGCAGACATTACATTATAAATTTTGCGGTCTGAGCTGCCAGAGAGGAGTCCAGCATACTCAATAGCCACCACTTCCCCCCCCCCCCCATCCCACTCCGCTGATCGTCTTTTTCCAGAAATAGGAAAAAAATTTTAGAAACATATCGTGGGGGTGGCGGTTAAATGGCATTATCAAATAGCCAACTCATTAAATTTTGGGTATTGCTATTGCTTGGTATTGGTATTGCTATTGGTATTGTCTGACAGAATTTGTGTATGCTTTATGATTTTAATTGGTATTCATTGAAAGCTATGTTTTAGATTACACACCCTATTTTGTTTTTCTATATATATTAGCGGTGTTTACATCAGTGGACAGTTTCCACTGAATTTTGTATGTTTTTTGTACCCTATAAATCTTGCAGCATGTGGCCAGCACTGCCAGATATGGGTCCAGTGTACTTGATAGATGCCCCTTGCCCTGCCCACCCTCCAGTGATAGGCAGGTTTCTACCTTTATGTACCTATTAATGTGAATATGGAGAAAACTGTCAGTCCCAGGCAAGTGTCAGCTATTGAGTATGCTGGACTCCTCTCTGGCAGTGCTGACTACATGCTGCAAGATTTCTTCTAAACAGCCTTAGGTTAGCTGGAAACAGCATGTCTGTCACTACCTTATGTTACCCTGACTGAGGAGAGCATAAGGAATGTGACAGGTTCCCTTTAACCAGTCTAACATCTTCTACATGTTATGAACAGAAGAATAAAGAAATATTCTTTATACATGAATAATTGTATTACATTAGACATTACCAGCTGTATGTTCCCTTTCATATTTTTGTCGCTTGTTGGACTAATGGGCGTATCGTGACCAATGTAAGGAGACTGAAAATCATATGATGGTTTGCTGGAGACACATGACACATGATAGTGCTTGAAGGCATTGGGAATAGAAATCACAGCTTGTGATGTTATCTCATTAGACAGGATGACGCAAATATATGGCTCAAGGGGAAATACACACATAAAAGGCAAACTGACACCAGTAGAACTCAGTATTAGCAGACAGGTGGACATAGGTTAAAATACTAACAAAGACAGTAAACAGACACTCAGTGACTCAGTAGGTCATTAACCTGGAGGCATAAAAAGACATCAGAAAGGGTTACTTGCTACCTATTAGGCTGGATCCACACAGCATTGGACAAAAACCGTCTGAAAGTCGACATTTTTTTGTCCAATGCAGGACCATGGTTTTTGTCCCTATTTTGTCAAAAACTGCGGCCAGTCCTCGTTTTTTTGCCACTGGCCCATACAATTGATTGTATGGGAAACAGATGGCAAAACACCAGCGTATTTAGGGACATGTTGCTAAATCCACCGATGGCAGAAAACGATTGGAAAAAAAAGACCTTTGTAGGCTGTAGGTCGTTTTTTTGTCTTAATGTATGAGCATGCAAAACAATCGGATTTTCATTGGTTTTAGAATCCTAAATGCGAAAATGTGATCGTTTTTGCATGCTGTGTAGACATAGCCTTAGAATAAGTAACCGTTTCTATAAATATTTAAGTAGCCATAAGACTGTACACCTAATTTGATAATGGAACAGGTAGGAATATTTGAATGATACAATTCTATTCCAGTTCTTGTATCCACATCTGGGGAGGAGACTCTCAATGATCATCTGACAATTGCTTTTATAATAAATCAAAATGACCTAAGGGCGCGTTCACACGGCAGTGGACAAATACCAGCCGGTTTGCCGGCCGGTATTTGTCCTGTTTTGCGCCCGTCCCAACGGCCCGCGGGGGGGGGGGGGCATCTTTTCTCCGCGATGAGCGGGAACAGCCCCCCCCCCCCCTCCCATTGAGAAGCACTTTTCTTCCGTCGGGAAACCGGACGGAAGATTGTGCTTCTACAATGTTTTGCCGCCGGACCGCCGGCGGCAAAACTTTCCGACGGCAAAACCTTGCAGTGGGGAACTGCTGCACAGGTTTTGCATAGAGCACAATTGTCCCTCATTTTCGGCCGTTTTTTCAGGCGGTCTGAAAAACCGCAAACCGTCTGAAAAACCGGCCGAAAACCCATGCAGTGGGGACATGCCCTAATGCTTAATATGACATCAGTTTATAGGGAAGTTAATGTTCAATTAAAATTTTGTTTCACCCATAAACATGGCTGCGGCCTATGTTCACAAGTAACGTTGTGCTCTGGGTTTGGGTCAATGTCAAATTCCACCTGAATCTAAGCAAATAGATTTGGGTAGACCTGAATCGAATGTGGCAAAATAATCAAAAAAAATCAACCCTATCATTAGTTTGGATTAGGATGTTTAAGGGGTTAACTTGCCATTCTATTGCACTAATGGTTCAGTGGTGCTGCTGGTGGGGTTTCGCTGCCTGTGATGTCACTTCTGGTTATTGTAACTGGAAGTGATGTAAGATGGGACACCACACCAGGGGTAGTAACTGGAAGTGACTTTGGATAGTGACGGGAGTGCAGCAGAACAGTAATAAATATTCAAAATGACCTAATGATTAATATGACATTAGTTTATAGAAAAGCCCATGTTCCATTAAAAATTTGTTTAACTCATAAACATGGCTGACGCCTATGTTCACAAGTAATGTTGGGCTCACAGTTTTTGGGTCAATGTCAAATTTATCTGAATCTTAGTGATTAGATTTGGGAAGGCCTGAGTCAAATGTGGGAAAAATTTTAAAATAATCAACCCTATCACTAATTTGGGGTTTGGATTAGGACGCTTAAGAGATTAATTTACTGTTCTATTGCACTCCTGGTCCAGTGGTCCTGCTGGTGGGGCATCACATCCTGTGCAACACCCAAAGTCCTGTCCAATGTCACTTCTGGTTATTGTAAACAGAAGTGATGTCAGACGGGACACCACACCAGGAGTGGTAACTGGAAGTGACGTTGGATAGTAGCAGTGCAGCAGAACAGTAAGTTAGTTCCTTATATCTAGTAGAGAGCACCAACATTAATTTAAGTTTAGAGTAAGAATTACAGTAAGGATTAGGGATAGGGACAGGGTTAGAGGAAAATAATTAACCTGTCCCTGTCCCTAACCCTATCCATAAGTTCACAAGTTTGGTCAAACTTGTGTCAAATTTAACAGCGATCTTTTAGAAAAACACTATTCACGAGTAATAGTAAATTTGTCCCATGGTTCTAATTTGCTTATGTATAGAATATGTGCACACTCTCCTCATCATTGTGGTGGTTGAGGAGGGATCTCTGTGTTCTGTATGCATAAACTCATATTTGTCCGTCCATACAGTAAGTCCATTGACATTCAATATTTATTGACTCCAGTGCACACATTGCATCCTTACATTCACAATAAGGACATCCATAAGTGAATGCACATGTATGTATTTAAAAGTCTTCAATTACTTGTCCCTTCATGTTGAAAGCTGATCTTTGTCATGCAAAAACCCCTTTAAGGAAAACATTTTATTCAGTTAAGGACTAATGTATGCAGGTCTATTAAGTGAATTAAATTAAGTGATGACGTCTAAACATAATATATTTCATTAGAAATGTTGTTCTCCTTTAATACAAGTATGTATTAACAGGACGCTGCATAATTTAATTAGGCTATATTAAATAGTCTCCTTAGATTACATTATAGAATTGGCAAGCATTATGTGAACATAGAAAAACGAAATTTTCTGAAAAACAGAAGATTTGTTGTTTGCTGCTAAATAGAGCATATTCCTCGATGTGAAATATTTGAGGCAATTCTGTCATGGATACATCTACAGCTTTGTACATACGCTGTCTGTGGTGCAAATGCACTGGGAAAATCTCCAGATATCTGCAGCAATGTACCCTTGAACACATTTCTATTTTCTCTCAAAGAAGCTATAGCATGAAATCTACGTTTTCTTGCAGGATCTATTTGCATTTAAAAAAAGCATAAACTATGCCTGTTAACACAGTGAAAAAAGATATGCCAACACATACCACCCAAACATGCCCAAAGGGCCTTCTTTTGGCATTCATCTTGCTTATTTCAGGCCATGGACGTGTTTATCATCCATGATGATAGCATGTGAATGGTATGATCGACAGTCTTTAATTTTATAGTTGTTAAGGATCCTTAAAGGGGTTTTGCCACGATGTAATGTTGACATGGGATCCTCCAAAATGAGTATTTAATCACTTTTCTAAATATATGTGATTACAAAAATTGCAGCCTGAGAGAGCTACAGGCTGCCTTACCTGCCCTTAGTTACTTAAAAGCTTCTATTAGATACGACCTGACAAGAGCTGCTGGCCGGGCTTGCACAGAGAACACTTCTTATCTGATGAAAGGGAGCTGAAGAAACTTTCAAGGCACCGGGTAGAAATATGTTGTGTTTTGTATACAGACACCACTAGTTGTAGTGTGATTATCTGAGTAGATACCTGCTTTATCTGATGACAGGGAACATGAAGAAGCTTTCAAGCTGCTGTGGAGAAGAGCTGTTGTCTTTTGTATACAGAATCCACTAGTTGTAGTTTGATTATTTGAGTGAACATTTCACACGATCCCTTATGCATTGCTGTGTGCTCTGGCTGTGTCTCTCTCTCCCTCAGCTCAGCATTGCTTTGTTTACATTTGCTTCTTAGCAGACAAGGCACGTCCTGGCAAAGCCCCTTTAAGCATGCAAGCCTCATAAAAGGTGGGCCCACAAGGGCACTAGGATGCACCTCCGATGATGTAGATGAACATGAGGCTTTTCTAGATCTGTTGTAAACTGAGTGACTAAAATCGCATTCTGGTGCCCTTGTGGGCCCTTCCTTCTATGATGCTTGCATGCTTAAGGATCCTAAACGACTACAAAGTTAAAGACTGTTGATCATTCCATTGACACCAGGTTTATTTTCACATGCACAGCAACATTTCAGCTCTCCTCAGAGTCATTTTCAAGCTCTTATGATAGCTGAAATGTTGTGATGCACGGACTAATAAACTAGATCCTTTGATTTAAAATCTTTTGGAGCGCTGAGATTTTCTCTGTTTGTATGTGTGGCTATGGATCACAGTCATTATGCACTGGCAGCCTTTCTATTGTGATATTTTGAATGGTGAATACACTACACGTCTTGATAGGACATGCCTAGTTCTCTCTGCGTGCTATATTTGTATATTGTTAAAACTACAGCTTGTGCCAACTTCTCAGGCACTAATTACATTTACAAAGATTTGCTTGCTACATGATACTGCGATAATCGATAATAATAATAGCCAGGAATAGTGTTGTTATAAAGCACAAAACACAGCTCACCTTTCATCTTGCCTGCTGAAATGATGTTCTACCCAATTTTGACGAAGATTTATTTGAAATGTAATGACTATGCTTTGTAGTCGACTGCTAACTACAGTAATCCATTATATTCGGTGATCTTTTCTTTGAAAGTTTTAGTGATACCAAAATGGGTGTGTTCACTTTAACAAGTTTATCTATGGTTATTTCCTCTCATTTAGGAATAGGATTAAAATGTGAGAAATATGCTAAAGCCAGTTCACATTTGTTCCCAAGACATGGAGGAAGAAGACATTTCAATGACAGAATACACAGATGAAGATAATAATGTTGATGTTTTTGACTTTAGCATGCCTTCCCCTGATTTACACATCAAGGGTGAGGAGAAAAGTCTAAACAGTCTAAACGACAGACCTAACTTAAAAAATGAACAGCTCATATTGGAAAATATCAAGACTCCTTTAGAAAAACTGCACAAAAAAGCAAATATCCCACCAATTATTATACTGGAGACAGACGGGAACTACAATACACCCTTCCAATTTGATAGACAAGCACCTGCCAGGATATCTACATCCCCAACACTGAGGAGGCTGAGGAAAAATACTATAGGAAACTTCACGTCATTGCAGGATGTTTTTGATGTCTCCAGGCTTCCAACTCACAAAGAGGAATGCATCACGGTGAGTCATTTAGAATATCCTTGTGAATGTACATAGCATCTCTATCACTTTATCCTTATTAAGTTACCCTGGTCATGTTATCTCCTCAGGACACTGTGCCTCAAAACATAGAAGACCAAGTGAATACCTGTGACCATTTAGTAAACCCTGCTGTCCACACTAATTATACTGATGATGAAAAGTCTCCTGATCACAACTACAACGGAACGGCAGCCGAAGCAAAGAAAGATCCTATAATGCCCAACCATTACGTCAAGGTACAACAACAATACTTTATTTAAACATAGTCCAGGAAGGTCGTAATAATAAGAGAAATTAAAAAATAAGGTCAATATTTTGCAAAATACAGCAGCGATATAACTAGGCTCAGTTATAGTCATTGCCATACTTATTTCTTGTTCAAAAAATGTATGACAGATCCTATTGTTTTTAATGTAATATCTGTTTTGGTAATATAATCCATATACAGTGTAATTACTGCAATGACAAATAGTGACTGAATGTACTGAAACATTAGGGCAATGAATGTAAAAACAGATACAAGGTGACTAGTTGTCATTAGCCACATCAGCTTTTTCTAACCTTTTGAAAACAAGTCATAGTCATATGAACGAGTAATAAATAGACATAACTTTCTATAGCCATGATGTAAATGAGGACAGAGTCTAACAGCTTAAATGACATCAGCTTCTGTGTCAAGGTTTTTTTGTCATTATCTATAGGGGAACTAAAAAAAATGTCGTATGACAAGTTATAACTGTCTTGGGTTTCATTCAGAAAGTGATTGGTACTTTTGTTAAACGTGCGTATTCTGGATTTAACACTTGTGGAAACAAAAGAAAGACAGTGTGCTCCCTACTATGACACATTACTTGTTCTTGTGCAGATGTATGTATTAGCTTTGGATATTCTTTAGCAGATCTGTCTTCTTCGCATGTTAGGCAAGTTCTAGTATCCTTATATGGTTACTAAAATGGTTATTGTTTTTTGATGTTTTTCATTGTCTTTTGTTTTTTGATGTTTTTCATTGTCTTTTTGCCTTATTTCTCTTTCCTGTTAATTTTAATATCTTATGGATCTATTATGTCGTAGGTTCATTAATCCCTTCACTCAAAATTACGTAAATTTACATCATCCTACTGTTAACAGTTTATCAAGAGGGCTCACACGTTAAGCCCGCTCCATACCAGATGGTGCTCCTAATAGTTACAGTAGTTACAGCAGACACCTACTGTTAGTGGTCGAGATCAGAGATAGCTTTGATCTCAGTCATTTAACTATTTAGATGCTGCAAGCAACCTGCCGCCAGCATCTAAACATTTAGGAAGGACTTTGGTGCCCCTTTCAACTGCCCCATCGCCTTCTCATCACCGTAAGGAAATTGTGGGATACCATTTTGTTGCCATGTTGGCCTGTGAACTAATAAAGCCCGTCAGCAGAGTTGTAACTTGAAGTTCCTTGCGCCATTTACAATAACGGGATTGGTGTATTTACCAGAAACATTTTGGGATCCCGTTTGGTCAAAGGGCTCATTAGCGACTGCTAACTCTGCACACTCTACAGCTATACCCTTGGCTTCCAGGCCATGCCATGATTGTACTTCTTGTAGAAAATCAATGAAATGCCTGTATAGCACATAAGTACTGCAGTATATAGTACAAGTGGTTAAGTATTACTGTAAGAAAGAAAATGTAAAAAATATAAAAATGTATAAAAAAAATTTTAAACTTTTTATATTAACCATAAAAATATAAACATAAAAAATTAACATAATTGATATTGCCGCTCCCATAAAAGTCCAATCTGTATCAATATCATGTTATTTATCCCACACAGCTTCTAATTGGTACCAACAAAAACTACACCTTACTCTGCAAAAAATAACATATGTTCAGTGGTATAAAAAAAAAAAATTTAAGTAGTAAAACATGGGGAAAACTCTATAAATTTGGTATCACTAGAATCGTATTGATCTGCAGAACAAAGATAATATGTCATCTTTACTACAATGTGAACTCAAAAAATAATCCCCACCAGTAAATGTTGTGCAGTTGCGTTTTTCCAATTCTGCCCCACAAAGTAAGTTTTTATGGTTTCCCAGCACATTTTATGGTAAAATACAGGGTATCTTTAAAAATTACATCTCTCATGCTGTTATATTGACATGGTGAAATATGGTAAACTCAGCTTAAAACTATGCATCATGGTGAAAACAATAAAAAAATTGATATCACTGGATTTGTATCAATCTGCAGAATAGAGACAGTGGGTCACAAGGTGAACTAAAAAACAAACCCCCACCAAAAAATGTCATGCATTTTTTGTCACCAGTAGGAAAATTAAAAAAGGTATGGCTCTTGGAAGGAGGGGAGCAAAAAATTCAAAATATACTATATTTTGCGGATTACAAGATGCACCAGGTTTTAGAGGAAGAAAATAGGGAGAAAAAATGTGAGGCAAAAAGCCCGGGCTGAAGTGTAGTTTTTATTGGTACCATTTTTATTCCAATTTTTTTGGGATATGAAATGACAAAAAAAAAACACTATTTTGGCGTTTGGAATTCTTTTTCTTCTATGCTGTACAGCATATGGGATAAATTATAGTATAGTTTAATAGATTGGACTTTTACGGATGTGGCGATACTAATTTTGTGTAATTTGTTATTTGTAAAATAGCAAAAGTGGACGGATTTAAACTTTAATATTTATTTTTCACTTTTTTTTTTACTTTAATACTTAGTCCCCCTAGGGTACTTGTTCTATATACAGCAGTACTATTTTACTGCTGTATATAGGATTTTCATTCATCCATTACTTATTACACCCTGCCAAAGACAGGGTGTTAATAGGTGTACATACATGGCAGCTGCGGAAGCCTGCATGAGTCTTCCTGCGGCAATGGCAACCATCCCTGCTGTTAGCGGCAGCTGCTGGCTGTACTGATCAGCCGGTGGATGCCGCTGTACAGCACTCTTCCGGGCCAGCAGGAACCTGGAGAGGAGTGATGCTGCAGTATCGCTCCTCCTCACCTGCCTGCCGGCACGGTCTATGAGTCGCACCCTCATTTTCCCCCAACATTTTCTGGGGAAAAAGTGCGCCTTATAGTAGGAAAAATACGGTTAACCAAAAAATGGTATCGGTCCTGAAGAGGTTAAAGCAGAACACTGTTACAATACTTGTATAAATGAGGACTAACATGCACAGAAAACACAATGGGCCACATGTATGAAAACTGTCTAGGTCTAAAATTCACTTTGTTGCCCATAGCAACCAATCAGAGCGCCCCTCTCATTTTTCCAGAGCACTATATCAAATGAAATGGGCACCCTGATTGGTTGCTATGGGCAACAAAGTAAATTTTAGATATAGTCAGTTCATAATTGTGGCCCAATTTGTATAAATCACTGTGAAATTCAATATTTATCTATTATATACAGATACATTTATGTATTATTCCCACTTCTTAAATATAAACGGAATATCAATGAATAAATGAATGCAGAACAAATTGTCTCTAGTACAATGGACAATCATGTCTGTAGGTAGACAAAAGGTTGAGACCACAATCAGTAATTCTGGCACCATACCACTTTCTTATGCCAGCTCTGTTTAAGTTCTTGGCCACACAGCAAAAAGAGAGAAAACTTTGAAAACCTGGCAACATAATTATGTCATACAGATTTATTGTCATTTAAGCCTCACCACAAGCAACTTTGGTATAGTCAAATGGCTAACGGGCAGAGATGGATACATTTCTACAAATGGTCAATTGGTCAGCAATCGGCAGATAACATCTGCCCTACATCTCCTCAAGTGTTACTTTCCTACTCAGGATCTGAAGCCATAAAGAATGACCAAATATTTCTGCACCGACAAGTCAGACATGACTAAATGTATTATGTTTACCTTTGTCTTTCAGATGGAGTTCCAGCAGTCACGGTAAGAGAAAAAGAAATATTATTTTTTGCTCCATACCTGCCAAATGTGCATGTCAATCGATGTTTGCAATGACATTCACTTGTCAAGCAGCATTTTCTTTTCTTTTCATGTTAGAAAATTATATTGTAATCTTGCCTTGTACAGAATTTCAAATTTAAAGGGAACCCATATTCAATAGGTTTTTACTACGTGAGCCAGATAGTGATACATATTCTTTTCCACCATATTTATTGTTTGATTGCAGCTTTTTTAATTCTAACAGCATTTGAAGATATGCTTTATTGCATCTACATGGAAGCCTGTGAACTGGAGATGACTCACTGAATTCTCTAGGGGAGTATTTTGGGTATGCCCTGTGACCTGTGCAAAGGTCATTGTGCAGGGTGGGGAAAGCATGAGCTGTCACCATCACCTATTGTGAATGTTGGATCCTATGTTATCTATACATTGTGTCATCCTTCATTGTAATCCTGCCTGTGATGATAATGAGGAGACTGCTGATGAGTGATCTCTACAGAAAAGAAAGGGGCACATGTATGAAAACTGGTGCAGACTAGACAGTCATACTTCTTTGTACTTTGCGAGACAAAAATGTGCGCCAAAAAAGGGAGACATGTATGAAGGAAGGCGCGTCGAAGTGAATTGTCGAGTCTCGTTTTCAGTGTATAATACGCCTGAATGTATGAAAGTGTTTTTTGTTTGCTCATAAATGGAGTCTAAAGTTTGACGTGCCTCGCCTATGTGTTAGGCGCATTACGGAACTTAGGCCAAACATGTATAAAGGCTTTCGATAGGTGGGGAAAAAAAGTAAGGTCATTAGAATAGCATGTCAGTGAATAGAAACTATGGTACTGATCTTGCTTGGTGGACCACAGGTCCCAGCAATACCTATGCTGTGCTGGCTCTTGCTGTAGATGTAGAATAAAGGGTGAGAGCAGTAAAAATAATTTAATGTAGTAAAAATTAAAAATGGTAAAATCTGAACAACATCAGTGTGTTATTTAATGTAAAACTAGTTTTAGATTCTATTACATTTAAATGCATTTTATAGGAGATATTTTTATATTTTTGAGATATTATATATTTTATATTAATTTTATATAAAATTTTTTATTAAATTTAAATAATTATATTTTTATTATTAAATAAGTAAATAAATTACTTTTTATTATTGTACTGGTGTTGAGAAGTAATGGACACTTTTTGCCCTAATGGCAAACCCAGCTCCACCTCGAGCAGTAATGTACCTAGTTTTGCCGAACCACATTCATATATGTGTCTAATATCACGAGTGTGGTGCGACACGCCCCCAGAATGGTCCCAAAACGCCCCCTCATGTTAGGCACATTAGAAAGTGTCGAGTCTTACGAACAATGCGCCTAACACATTCGTTAGGCACATTAAACATCGTAGACCAGGCCCCATTTGCCTGGTGGGCCGCTGGTGTCCGGGCTGCAGGGCCGGCTCGGATCGCCCGCCGAGGGGACCAGAGTTTCCGCCCGGCGGGCCCCGAGTCCCGGCACCGGTCTGTGGCGCGCTACAGGGGCCGAAATGGTCACATCAGCGACCGGACCCTTGTGGCAGGGGACCGACAGGCCCCCCTCGCCACACGGCTGCACGGCCGGGTCACCGACCCAGCCATGCAGCCATCACGGCCGCCGCCTGCACCGCGCGGTGCAAGCAGCGGCCGAGGCTGAACAGCCGGGATCTTCTGATCCTGTCTGTTCAGCTCCCAGGAGGCCGCGGGGCAGGCGCGTGATGTGATGACGTCATTGCGCGCCCGCTCCACGTCCCGCACACTGCTGCCAGCGGCCGCTCCGGGGAAGAGGACAGAAGAGGAAGCAGAGACATCAGGTAAGTATTGTTTTTATTTCTTTTTTTAAAACTACTAGCCCTGTCTACCTATATACTGCCCTGTCTACCTATATACTGCCCTGTCTGCCTATATACCTGCCCTGTCTGCCTATATACCTGCCCTGTCTACCTATATACTGCCCTGTCTACCTGTATACCTGCCCTATACCTATATACTTCCCTGTCTACCTATATACCTGCCCTGCATGACTATATACTGCCCTGTCTCTCTATATAACTGCCCTGTCTACCTATATACCAACCCTGTCTACCTATATACTTCCCTGTCTGCCTATATACTGCCCCTGTCTGCCTATATACCAACCCTGTCTGCCTATATAACTGCCTTGTCTACCTATATACTGCCCTGTATACCTGCCCTGTCTACCTGTATACCTGCCCTGTCTACCTATATACTGCCCTGTCTGCCTATATACCAGCCCTGTCTACCTATATACCAGCCCTGTCTACCTATATACCTGCCCTGTCTACCTATATACTGCCCTGTATACCTGTATACCTACCCTGCCTGCCTATATACCAGCCCTGGCTGCCTATATATACCAGCCCTGTCTACTTATATACTGCCCTGTCTGCCTATAAACTGCCCTGTCTGCCTATATACCAGCCCTGTCTACCTATATACTGCCCTGTCTGCCTATATACCTGCCCTGTCTGCCTATATACCAGCCCTGTCTGCCTATATACCAGCCCTGTCTACCTATATACTGCCCCTGTCTACCTATAAGTGGCCCTGTCTATATACTGGCCCTGCCTGGCTAAATACTGGCCTTGCCTGCCTACATACTGGCCCTGCCTGCCTATTACTGGCCCTTGCTGGCTAACTACTGCCCCTGTCCCTACTTGGCTAATTACTGGCCCTACCTGGCTAATTACTGGCCCTACCTGGCTGATTACTGGGGGCAGCCCTAGCTACCTGGCTAGTTACTGGGGGCAGCCCCAGCTACCTGGCTAGTTACTGGGGGCAGTCCCAGCTACCTGGCTAGTTACTGGGGGCAGCCCCAGCTACCTGGCTAGTTACTGGGGGCAGCCCCAACTACCTGGTTAGTTACAGGAGTAGGCACTGTCTACCTACCAAATTAATGGAGGAAGGCCCTGTTTACCTACCTAATGGGGGTCTACTTATTTACATGCCACTTGTCTGACATTTTTTAATTTCTTATTTTTATGGTCTAACATACGCTGCTGTTTGGGGAATTGAAAGGAAAGTGCCGGAAAAGAGAGGAGTCTAAGATGTATTTGTGGTAAATTCTACAGGGACGAGTAGTGACCACTAGAAGAAGACATTGCATGCTGTACTGGATGGAGAAAAAAAGGGAAGGGAACGACTCATCAGGGAAGACATCATGGAGGTTTGGGCCAGAAGAAGAAAAGGAGAAGAAGACAACTCCCATCAGAGATGACGTCTCCTGTGAGTCCCTGCTGTCAGGGGTCATTCTACTTTTGTGTTGAGTCAATGCTGTATTCATGTGATGGTGACCTGACTACTGGGGATGTGATTGGTGGGGTTGTAGGTTATGTTGGTGCTTATGTAGTGTCAGTGTGGGCTTGTCCCGGATTCTAAAGCAAGTGCACACCTGACTCTGTGGTGAAGGGTTTCTCTGCACCACTTTTTCTCTCTTGCTTGTGTTTAGGGGGGCTCTCACACGGAGCGGTTTTGGTGCATTTTTTGATGCGTTTTTTGTGCAGAAATGTTCAGCATTAACTGCTCTGCCTTTCTGCACAAAACCGCACCAAAAACACATAAAAAATGCACCAAAAATGCTCCGTGTGAAAGCACCTTTATAGTGTAGTTTATTTTAGAAAGTGGCGAGGTGCGAGAACAAGGGGAATTTTTTAAGTGGATATTGTGTGTGGGCTGGTGGGGGCTCTGTGCCAGGGCTGATTTTTATTCCCAGTCCGGCCCTGTCATAGACTGCTCGCTTAGGTGCATTTTACGCCAGAAAAGGGTGAAAAACCTGATCATACATGTCTTCCAAAGTGTTTGAGACAAATTTAGTCTCAGCCTCGCCACTTTGAAAATGGTAAGAATTAGTACTCCATTTTTGTGACACATTCTGTCAAGACACATTTATAAATGTGCCTAACCCTAAGAATTACTGTCAAAGATTGTTGGCACAAGACCTTACATAAATATGTTTAACATGGCCCACAACAGTTTTTTTTGGCCCAAATCACGCCAGAAAACTAGCACAGCCTGTTTCATATATGTCCCCCAAGGTGTCAGACTATTATTAGGCTCAGTGGTCGAGTGAAAAACTACGGGATTTCAGAATGTTTTTAAATATAGGTAGTGATGTGGAAAATTGATAGAAACATCAGCAAAAATGAAAAAAAAAATATTTTTACCATAAAACATCATTTAAACTATAGCTCATTTTTTGATAACACATTCGCTTTAAAGCAGAATGCCTTTATGTAATAGATTTCCATTATTTATATAACACCAACACATTCAGCAGTGCTGTACACAGATATAAATCATTCATATTAGACCCTGTGTTTTCAGAATAGAAACAAATCACGGGACGTGGAGGAAACACATGCAAACATCATATAGCTGGTCAACTTAAAGGGGTTGTCTCACTATAATGATGCTTTTTATGTTAAAGATCTTGCAAAAACAAGTCATTTTGCAATATGTGTCCATTAACAGTGTCCTACCTATTCTGAGATATCCCCTCTTGTGTGGGCTGCATCAGCTCCTTAGGTCGCTATAGCTACAGACCTGTTCGATCTTTCCTGATGGGCTGCCAGCGCTGGTCACTATAGCTACAGATCTGGTGTCCACAGCAGCTCGTTACTGCAAACCAGTAGTAGCCAGTAGAAGCCAGTAAAAACGCCCCTGAATTCAAAAATGAAACTGAGAAAACAGGACTGAGGTAAGATGAATCGACGTAATGAGACAACCCCTTTAAACCTAGCTCTCCAGTTGTGCAAAGATACTATGTTATCTTTATAGCTGGACGATATTAGAATCCTTCCACTGGCATTTTCAGGATGTCAACTCTGTTGATATAATGTAGCTGGAACCAATGTGTTGTTGGATACAGGAGCTGTGTGGATTAAACCACTGATAGTAAACGGGCAACGAACAAACAGTCAAATGGTAGCTGAAAGAAGCATTGCAAATCAAATATACCCCGTGAATCAAGCAGCGTGTATTGGTTGTTGATCTCTTGCCAACATGTTAAAATATTGAGTCGTGTGAATGAGAAAAGGAATGTGAAGCGGACTATCCAGTTATATGTGTACACAGCAGATATATTAGCAGTTAGCTTTAAAGCACAGGTGTGAGACTAAAATCACTAAAAATCATCTTATTTTGCTATCCAACAGCAAACAAAGAACACCCCTCATGTAGCTCTTCCTATCCCAGTGTTCAGGGTGTTGTACTTACTGATCTTTGGCTTTTTTCTGCTGCACATACATTAATACATTTATAATGCCATACAATTTGTTCTGATAATTATCTGTGACACAGGTTGTTTCTAATACTTATTCAGCGCTCTGCCAAATATACGGCTCAGTGCACACATGGCTGACTGTCACAGGCCCTAAAGGTGTTGTCTGTTTAAAGGGGTTGTCAACCTCCTATAAAAGTCAGACTAACTCTTCTTGGGGCCCCAATAAAATTTAAAAAAAACTTATACCCACCTTCCTCTGGTCCCCGGTTCCAGGGCTGTGTCTCCCTGGTCTTCTGTTGATGTTTCGAATGGGGACATCATCACTGCAGCCACTGATTGATTCAAGTGCATGTGAATGAGTGAAAACTGATATTTAATACCTGTACTGGATAATTCTCAGGAAATGGAGGGAGTGGGCTATTTGGGACCCTCATATTTTTGCCAGAGGAGCAAGCAACTCCAAAAAGTTTATCTTACTTTAAAGGACTTGGCACCCTGATTTCCATAGATATAGCGTAATGCTTAATTTCCTCAGTGGTAACACTGCAAAAGAACTGAATATTGGCTAAAGGTTTCCCCGACAGATTACAGTTGATTACTAGGGGTGCAACAGTGATCATTTTTATTTTTGGAGGACCCTGTTAAAAAAAAAATGGGTTTTACTACAGACCTGTACACTGTCCAAACTGGGTATATACAGTATCTCACAAAAGTGAATACCCCTTTATCACTAAAATATAAAGAAATTAATGAACCCATATCTCAACAATATCTTTTAATTACGGTACATAGAATAGAACTTTTAATTACATAAACCATAGAAAACTGAAAAACCTCTCAATAGAAACAAATTAGTGGAAGAAATAAACCAAAAATAACAATATATCCTGCAACCAGTAGCCTAAGAGCTGGACAATATGGGTCTTATATATCGGTCATATTTCAACAATGCATAGATGAAAATACAAAAACTGCAATAAAATAAAAAAGCGCATTACTTACAATACCATTACATGTGCCTTTCTTCTGAGTTGAATGTCGATAGTACCTTGTTAAAAAATATAGCAGTTATGAAAATACCTATATATATTTCTCAAAAAAACATGCAGGGACCTTAATAAATTGTAGCGCCACAAGACTCCTTAGGCCCTTCCTATACAGTGGGGGTTCTGCCCGGAAAAGAGCGCCCCCGCCCTAGTAGGCTAACCCTATTTATCCTTTGCGCTCTAAAGCTGCGGAAATTCCCAATGCGTTTCTCCATGAAGAGATGGTTCATTGGGGGATATAGCAGAGTATATTTATAAACAAAGAATTATATATAGATGAGCATTAAAAACATTAAAAGTGTCTTCTATTGTGAGACTGCGCTTCAAATATAGATCTTACTAGGGCTTATGGCCACTTTTTTGACATCCGTTTATTGCCTGATGCTTCTGTACCTTTTCTGCTTTCTCTGGTTCTCACCTATTTTCGGCTGACCCTTCTACATTGTGTTTATCTGTCCTGTCTGTTCTGTGTTCGCACATTCTCAGTGTAGGGACTGCTGTCCAGTTGTTGCTGACCCCTTTTGGTTGAGTTGGCCAGTAGGCAGGGACTGTCTTTGTGGACTTAGCACTAGAATACACTGTTTGTCTGTCCCTGTCCTTCTATCCTGGTTCCTGGTTCAAGGGTTCCTAACCAACCAAAAAAATGTTTTCCTTGACATCCGGATTAGTATGGATCTTATTCTGCAGCTCACTAATCGGATGTAGGGCGATCTGATCTGGCATTACAAGTACTGCTCCTCACCCAGCAGCATGCCGCTGCTACCATTCAACGGTCAGCTGTCATCCAGGAGCCTAAAATGCTTCTCCCTGGCTGTTTTTCAGGGGAGCGCCGAAGGTTTGACACTTTTCGGATGTCAGGTCAGTTATATTTTAGGATAAAGCCACTTGCCTCTTAGGACCAAATGTTTGACGTAGTGGTCTCACTTTTACAGGGGAATCCTCAAGAATGGGCTCTCAATCTCCCTCCCACAGCTCCAGAGTAGAGTTCCTTGGACCTGTTTTTTCAGTCCATAGGGCTCATCAATTCTGAGCCTGACCACGCATCATTTGTAGAGACTCAGCTCTCAAATTTACACCAAGGTAAAAGATCAGCTGAGGAGTACTGCACCGAGTTCCATAAGTGGTGCATAACTGCTGGATGGCGTGACTAAGTGTTTAAGAAACTGTTCAGACAGGGCCTATCTGACATCAAAGACATCTGGGACAGCCATCCCAACCCCAGTACTTTAGAGCAAGCCATGGTTCTTGTGGTCCGCCTTGACCGCCGGCTCCAGGAAAGGCTTCATCCTCCCATCTCTTCTATATCTCCCCCCCCCCCCCCCTTTCAAAATCTTTCTCTTTCCCGTCCACCCTGGAAGATGAGTCTGAGCAAAAGCTAACCAAGGAGGGAGTACCGCATGAGAAACGCCCTGTGTCAGGGGCGTGCGGCCTAACTGGGGGAATGTGAGCGGACGTCTTAGATGAGAGCTCCAGACTAGACCTTCCAGGAAAAGCGGCACTAAACAAGCTCCCCCAAGAAACCCTGAAAATCATCCGAACACTCCTCCTCCAGCATATATTCCCAGGGAGGATCATTTTGATACCCGATTGTTGCGGAGATCCGTAGCGCCGGCAGCCACAGATCCACTGTGTGTGGACGGAGGCCTGCAACGGTCCCAGTCGACAGAGAAACCTGAGAACGCTTTCTCGCGCCAGAAGCAGAGCTAGCGAAGGAGCACGCATACACTGCGATAAATTACCCTACCCGACACTCACCTCAAGCTCCTGCAGCGCGGCTCCGTCGCCGGGCGAAATAACCCCTCCGTCTCTGGTCCTGGGACCCCGAGCGAACACATCGGGGGACTCGCATCCATACCAGCAGGGGCCTCCCACAGAACGGCGCGCTGCGCCATTTTTGTATAAACCCGATCCTACTTCCCATGCGGCCTAAACAGCTTCGGCGCCTCCGGCACCCACTTACCTGCAGGCTACGACTCCAACCTCTCTACCTGGGAGCCGGACTGCCACGGACCTGATTCCTGCGCTGGGAAGCTGCTGGATAACTCGCGGGCCCACCTCCTAAACCCGCAAGCTGCCTGCGCCATCTTACAGAGGTCATTCCTTACCCTCCTGTGTACCTCACAGTGAAATTGCTACAGCCCAATCCAAATCCACTAGTTCCAGGGGTTACCCAATTAATTCTTTAAATCAGTGGCTGTAACTGGGCTTCAGGACCCCGCACAGAGGAGATTACCCACTGCATACTGCCCACCCATTCTGCACCTAAAAGCACTCTTAGGGCCCTTGCAGGCAGAAAAATCCCACTTTGTTCCCTGCAGCTCTAAACTGTGCTACCCCTCAATAACCTAACACTAGCCAGCCACGGAAGGCACCTAAACTCAGCTGCAGTACTAATGTCCGTCCAGTCCAGAAACACAAAAAAAAAAAAAAACTCTAAAATACATATAATAGATCCTCACTGTACTCACTTATCCCTCCACTTTCTGGCTCATAAGAGTCCACGGTGTATTACTTTGATTTGACTCCTTTGTTTTCTCTGGTTTGGGCGACACTGATGGTCCAGCATACAAAGGGAACCAAATACTCCACCCAGCAGTTTTCACAACGCAATTAGGACTAGCAGTGATTTGAACTGCAATCACCTGCATCTTGCGGCTAACCCATCACAGTTACCTCCTGCTGTAACCCCTCCTGAGGCGAGAACAGATCACCTGCCCCCCCTTTGCAGTTAGGGACGCTTGTTTATCATAAACCACTAAGTGGTCCACAGTCCTCGTCTTGCAGAAAACGGGGGCTCCCTCAAGGAGAAATAGGAGATCAGTACTATACCTAAGATGTCATAAAAAAAAAAAAAAAAAAAAAAAAGAAAGGGGAGAAAACCACCACGCTTGAAAATATATCACTGTTGATAGATCCTGCCTGAGACAGGACCTTCCTGTGGACAACTCATCTGACTCCTGGGACCTACCTATCTAGATCTGTCTCCTCCAATTGTCCACTGGAAATATGGGGGGCACCTCAAAAAAAACCAAGGCAATATAGACGACAAAACTTCAGAATACTTCTCGTCATCACAAGCCCAAAAGAGAGCTGCGATATCCACCCCCCGGCATCCCCCACATCCGTCCTCAAGAGCGAATCTGTAGACCTAGAACACCAGGATCCTTGATCCCTCGACTCGTCACACCTCTTACAGTGGCATCCCTTCAGCACTTTGTTCCCTCCTTCAGATCCTCACTGTCACAATTCTCGATATCAAGCAAATGATGGACGACTTGAAACAAGATTTTCCATTCTTATTAGCTTTCAACAGCACAGACCATATAGAACACAAGATGGCGGAGTTCGCCTAAATCCACAACAATCTGATCACGGCCTCGAACAGCACCCTTGAAGAGTAGTCCCTCGCCCTGGCATCTAAAGTCCTAGACCTAGAAGACAGGTCTAGGCGTAAAACAATGTCAGCAATCCGGGGAATCCCTGAAAGTGTATCCTCAGATCAACTGAACGCCTTTTCCTTACTGACCTGATGGCTCTGTCTTCTCTACCAAACGCACTCCAACGTTGGTATCTCACTATCGACAGAATCCATAGACTCCCCGGAAACCTAAGAACCTACCCCCACAGGTCCCACAGAGACACCCATTGGCCAGATACACTTCTTTATTACCCCAAAAGAATGAATTTCTTCTCCGTGCCCTGAACGCAGATGACTAACACACTGCCTGAACGCTTCCAAAGCGCTATCCATACTTCCATACCTATCGTGCGCAACGATGCTAACTCGAGGATATCCAAGCGTACACCAGAATTCTTCGAGAAAAAGAAATTCAGTTACCCGCTGGGGATTACTCCTGTGAAATTAGATCATAACAAAATATGGATCTCAACTACTTGCAACACCCCCAAACGAGGCCTGCCTCACCCTTTCGAAGCTGGAACTTGCTCGCTCATCGGATCTAGCCCAATAAGGAAAAAAACAGTCTAGACCGGAATTGATCTACCCATTAATGAGTGTCAGAACAAAAAGGGCTCTCAGCACAAGATCCAGCCTGGGCCTCCGGATTGAGTCCTGTCTTCAACCTAATCCCACTGGGGCATTTCTCTGTGCTCACTCTAGAGTGAACTTACCACAGTCACTCACTGGTGTACCTTTCCCTTCAAGTTTGTAGGCAATGACTTGCCCCGCTTTTGATTTCCCTAACAAGGAATCCCTTTACCCCAATAGCGAACTTCAGTAGTGTTTACTGGTTTTATTGCTCCAAACTGGTTTCTGTTAGCAGTTAAATTGTGTTAGCCAAGTAACTATTAACATGACTTTCTTTACAGGCATTCCGAGATGGGGATGGTAAACGCTCTCCCACTCCTGCTAGTACTCTTTGCTAGTATCCAATGGGTTTGAAAATACTGTCCCAAAATGCTAACGGGTTACAACTCTCCCTTCAAAAGGTCCCTGTGTTTGGAAGGAGGTGTCTAAGGTCACATGCGGAAGTGGATTTGTGTCCAGGAGACACCACCTTTGCAAAAAAAAGATTCTTGTTTTTTTAAGATTACAGAATAGAACTTCTCCCGTGCCTTACATTCACACTAAATGTAAAAAAGGCCCGAGTGTCCTTTTTTTATCAAAAACACCTTTCCCAAAACTCGGTATCATTCTCATTTGTCGATCTGCAAATAGATAATACAGGGGCGTTTTTTTTAAAATCTCCGGTGACTTCTTAACCTGCTCCATTTCACATTGGTTGGGAGTATGTAATGCACCGAACCAACATCCAGATTCCCCTATCTTTAAGAAACTATTACTAACTAAATTAGTGTAATGAAGCCAAAGGCAACCTAATAATATGTGGGGACTTTAACGTAGTCAAAAATCTGACACAGATCTATTGATAGATCCCAAGCAGTTCCTAGAACTTCGCCAGAGCTGAGCAGACCTGATCATGGAAGAAAAAGTTACATGTTCCGTTGGAAAAAAAGATATGCTCACAATAAACCTGCCCGTCGAGAAAAGTGAATTTCACCCTTCTATTCCGGGGCAAAGACTCTCATTCTAGATACGATCTACTCCTACTTGAATAGGGGGGCGCTACTCTCTTGGTCTCAGGCACTTCTCGCGAAATCTGGGACTTAAAACTTTGTCGGGTAAACTAAGACGGGCAAGCTGATAACTACCATGCCCCCGTCCTAAGCTAACCTTACTTACAGATCCGGACCCGCTGCTTTCCATTCACTCCCTGCGACTTAATAACTATCTACTCAAATCTGAAAAGAATCGCCAAAGAAGATCACAAAAGCTATTTCAGATTACTTGAACACAAATAAACACCCCCACGGCTCCCCACTGAGGTACACACGCATATTGGGTCGTGCGCACTCATGGCGTACCTTAGAGGTAATATCTGCTAATTTAGAAAAATTTGCGGCTGAGACAGAAGAGAAGCGCAACAGATAGTCACGTTGCTCTACATCCAGCTATTTAGATGAGATTAGACAGCTAGAATCAACCATTTTAAACTAAACTCTCACTAAATCCTTAAAGATAAACTCACGAATACTCAGATCTAAACTTCATACCCTACAACATGCAACAATACGAATTCCATCTGAGCAAACTCCGCTGGAACTTTTACCTTCGCAGGGGTGATAAGGCCTAGCAAGATCCTGGCACGGCGGTTAAAACACAACAGGATAGAACACGATAATCGCTACATTACTTCCACTTCCCCCTCATCTGTCGCATCTTAGACCCCGCAGCAAATCTCAACCCATTTGCGAAATACTAGTAGTTATCTACTATACAATCTGCATTCCTTAGACACCAACATCCCTCTGGTCTCAGATGAAGCCATAGACAAATTTCTCTAAGTGAAGTTCCCCCTTCCATCCCTGACACATGATCATTAAAGATTTTAAACAAACCTATTCACTGCAGGACAGTGCATGCAGACAATCTCTAGTCTATACCATCTAACAATGGTACCCCCCCCGGACCAGACGGCTTTTCCATACGAGTACTACAAACCTATTTTTTCACCATTGCTCTCCCCTCATCATCTCAGCCTCTTCAAAATCATATCTAAAAAGAGCCCCCCCGGCAGAAATGCTAGTGCCCATATTTCCACTATACACAAACCACGCAAACAGAGAGGACCTATTCCAAGTTAGTAGACCATCTCGTTATGAATTCGATATTAAAATTTATTCAAAAATTTTAGCCAACAGACTTAACGAATTTCTAACCCTATTAAATTAATCGCGGACCAAGTAGGGTTTGTAAAAGGCAGACAAACCAGGGATGCCATAAGAACGAGTACAACAAAAGTCATGCACAAGTAGCTCGCGACTCTGGCAAAAAATAAAAACCCTTCTCTCTATTCTCTTTGGATGGAGATGAAGGCATTTGATAGATAAACTGGGAAATTACATAAGAGAGTCTCTACAGAAATTCGTATTTCAGAGAGCCGATTCCTCTGGCCATCACTCTATCCCTCTAAACACTTCCCCATCTGACAGGGTCTATGCCTCCGGTTTTTCTATCTCCAAATTTAGACATATCAATGGACACAAGACAAGGTTTGCCCTTTTTCACTCTCTCTTACGAGAAGCTAAGACCTCTTCCTGAGCGCAAGAACCCCTGAGCAAACATTGCAGTAGGAAAGACAACCGGTACAATGATTTGGCGTGTAATACAACAACTATTCAAAGCGAAGGTATCAGGTCCATAAAAACGCTGTATCGATATATAATGCCTCTTGCGATACAAAGCCACCACTCCTCATAAGTCCATACCCAGCGCACAGATCATGCCAGACAACCATTCTCTCTGCGAGAAGTCTGACTCTAACCTCGCCTCCTTCTCCATCTGTGTGCTTTGAACTCGAACTATGCGCAACACCTGACCTATTATATAACTGAACGATCTAAGTCATGTTCATCCCACTCAACTGTCCCTCCAATTTGAAACAACGCGACTATCTCAGCTTAGATTTTATTGGGCTTCCTCTCACATCACATACCTTAGGTACTGTAAAATTTTTCCAGATAACGAAACCAGCGAATCGAGACAAAAATCAAGCAGATCTTAGTTGAAACATTTACAGAAGAAATTTTCTAGACTCAGTAAGTCTCCAACTACGTGGCAAGTCGGTATCAACGTGACAATAAAATGCTACATTGACCTAATTCCTTACATATCCAGATCCTACCTGCCCTAATCCTAAAGATCTCCGTTAACCAGGCCTGCATGAAACCTACTCCACTCCACTTATCTGGAACAAGAAGAAACGCCAGAATAAATAACCAGAACTTATACAGGAACTCGTTGATGCAGGGAGGCTTAACTGATCCGACAACCTCTATCAATACAACTAGCTTCGGTGCTAGAACCCGGCTCTCCTCCGCATATCTGGTGTATCCTCCAGTGACTCAACACGGTTGTCATTAGAGAATTTCAATTCACCCCAGGGTCTTTTAGGGATTACCTCTTAGCTATGTTTGTTTGGCTGGAAACCGCCTACTCTAATCTATTTACTATGTCTCATGCAGCAAACTCTGGCGAAAGCACATAGCCATGACAGGTAGGGTTAACATCTCCAAAATTTATAACAGATTTCGCTGTTCCATACTGTACTTGTCTGGCCCCAGAGTACCTATACAACTTTGGATAAACTTTAAATACATACACTCTGGGAAACTGATCGCGGGAACAACATTTTTGCACATTCGAAGAGTATGGTAATCACTTGCCAATTCCCCCGTAGTCAGTTCTAACCCTCTTCCTGCAATATGCATACATCAGTCAGGCAATGAAGTGGGCCTTAAGAGAAGGCTCCCCTCCCTCCCATCTTCATAAGGCTGTTATGGGCATAGCTCCTCAAACCAAAGGAGAGCCTCCTCCAGCCGTATACCGAAACCCTCTTCGATGAATTAAAGTCTTTGAAACCAGATTACGAGGTCCGCTTGCGAACAACTCTTTAGATGCCTCCTTTCTCCCCCGGAGTGTTGGTCCCAAGCATAAATATTGCCGGAAAACACTCCAACTGCGCCAATCACTTGGAGCTATCAGTTAGAAAAATACAATGAGATGTATCTACCCCACTCTCCTCGCATTGCCCATTCATCCCCAAGAATATTCTGACCTATGATTGAGAGGCATTGTGGACAAGTAGGCTCATTACTAACACATGTGGTGAGCTTCCCGGTAGACCAACCCCAATGGAACAGAGTAGAAAAGCAACTTCAAGGATGTCCTTAAGACGGGACTTGCACACTGCTCCTGAAAGTGGCATTACTAGACATACCAATCCATCACATGCCGCCCGAGTTACCACACAACACTGCCCAAATTTAATGATTGCTACGATCGTTTCACCAATACTGCCCTCTTGGAAACACCCAGAACCCCTGACCATCGGCAGAGTCCTGTCTAGGAAAACACCCCAATTTCTCACGCAGAAACCAGTCTACTAGTTTCCCCTCATAAGGTACGCTCTGTTAGTAAGAGTTGGTCCCCATTGGACAAATCCTCCTTATTATAGACAGTGACCCCCAGGACAGGTCACCCGCTGGATAGTAGCATCTCTGGAGGGGAAAAAGAGAGGGGAGAAAGGGATACACAATTATAACAAAAAAAAAAAAAATAAATAAATAATAAAGAGGGTAACACGGTTTTCTCCGCTCTTCCTATCTATGGAGCCACTTTCTGCGAACCTCATCGGTGGACACCCTTGGCATTTATGGTTGTTTATGACGACGCATATTGAATGCAACACCCCAGTTAAGCGCTTATACTGGCCTGTACCTAGAAGATTCCTATTACTGTAACTTGGCTCATGTTAGAGTTTTGCTTATGTTTAATTTTAGTTCTCCTCTGATGTCTTACGCTATTGTTCTCCGGCACATGTACATTGAATTTATGAACCTGTACAATGTAATACCCATGTCAAACATTACTGTTTAATACTGTCAGCTTTTTCCTTCAATAAAAACAGATTTTGCTGGAAAAAAAAAAAAGAAACGCCCTGTGTCTGTACTGTGGTCTTGGCAGGAAAGTCTTCAGTGCCTATGTGGTAGTTGAGTGGTAGCCACTCAGGCATTCAGGTGCCTTTTGAGATTATTTCTAAAACATTATTGCCGGTGTCTTTGTTTGTTGATTCTAAGTCTATATCTGGGCAGGCCCTGATTGACTTCGGGGCAGCTGCCAGCTTTGTGGATTTTGCTTTTGTGTCAGCCTTGGGCCTGGACTTAGTGAAGCTGGAGCATCCTTTTCCCATTATAGGAGCTGACTTCACCCCATTAGCAGGAGCGAGGACTCTCTTTAACCCCTTAAGGTCCCGGGTTTTTTTTTTGGGTGACACGTTCGTTTTTCCCTCCTCGCCTTCCCAGAGCCATCATTTTTTTATTTTTCCACCTAAATAGACACATGAGGGCTTTTATTTTGCGGGACAAGATGTACTTTCTAATGGTGTTATTCACTATACTATAGAATATATTGGGAAACCGCAAAAAAATTCCAAGTGGGACAAATTGTGAAAAAAAATGTATTTTCGCCATGTTTGCGGGGGTTTTGCTTTTACGGCGTTCAATCTTCGGTAAATATAATGTGTTATCTGTATTCTACAGGTTGTTACGCATCTGGCAATACCAAACATGTAGGGTTTCCGTTATGTTTTGGTACCGTAAAAAAAAATTCCAAACATTTTGCTATTTTTTTGAAATTTGCGCCACGGTGCCGTTTTATGCGATCAATAACTTTTTTGTACTAACACCTACGGACGTCAGTGAGGGGGCATTTTTTGCGGGCTGAAGTGTACTTTTTATCGCTAGCAGTTTGGAATGCATGCGACTTTTTTGATCATTTTTATTCCATTTTTTGAGTGACGTAAAATGACCCAAAAACGCAATTTTGGCGTTTGGAATTTTTTTTCTTCTACGGTGTTCAGCGTACGGGATAAATGATGTTATATTTTTATAGGTCGGACTTTTTCGGATGCGGCCATACCAAATATGTGTAACTTTTTTATTATTTTAATGATTTTATTTGTAAAATGGGAAAGGGGGGTGATTTGAACTTTTAATACTTTTTTTTTTTTTTTACTGTAACATTTAGTCCCCCTATGGTGCTTGACCACTAGGGGGCGCGGTTGTTAATACAACCAAATGCATTGCATAGGCAATGCATTAGGGTGTACAGAGATGGCGGTTTCCCCACTTCCTGTCTGCGGACGGAAGTGGGGCAAACCGGCCAGTGTAAGTGACGGGAGCGTTCACAAGGCTCCCCACCACCATGCCCAGTCGTCGGATCGGCGCGGCTATGCTATGATGCCGATGATCACCGCACCGATCGGTGCGCGGCACCGATCAGCATTCATTCAGATGCCGCGGCCATCTTTGCCGCGCGGGCCACTGATGGGTTAAAACAGCGCCAGCGGGCGGAGCCACCCGCGGCGCTGTTACTGCCGGGTGTTAGACGGCGATTTGCCGCTAACACCCGCCGGCTGTGCGGGGGGGTCGCGGAGCAATCCCCCTGCAAAGCCCCTTAGCGGCCCTGGGACGTACTCATACGCCCAGGGTCGTTAAGGGGTTAAAACACCCCAGTTGTATTTGCAGGTTGGTCCTAACCATTCTGAGTTTTTGTTTTCTTTCGTCACGGACAATCTGTCATCAGATATTGTTTTGGGTCTCCCTTGGTTGCATAAACATAACCCAGTCTTTGACTGGAGTAGTGGGGAGTTGATTAAATAGGGTCCTCAATGCTCCTCCCACTGTGTTTCTCTACAGGTCACTGGGTGCCCGATGGAGTAGGCCAACCATCCTGATTTCTTTTCTTTTCTGACTTTGTTGATGTTTCTGACAAAAAAATCAGCTAATGTATAGCCACCTCATGGGTCTTGCAATGGTGATGTTGAGTTAATTCCCGGGTCTGGATACCCTAAGGGAAGGACCTTCTGTACCTTATATACCTTAAGTATATAAATGGCCCCTACAAAAACTATGATGAAAAGCTATTTCATATAAAACCACCTCAAAAGACAAGGGGACATTCCCTTCATCTGGAAAAAAAAGGAATCAATCTCCAGAGGAGAAATGTCTTCTTCACCATGAGAACTGTGAATCTGTGAAATAGCTGCCTGAGGAGCTGGCACAGCAGAAACACTTAAGGTTTTCAATAAAGGCTTAGATAACCACTTACAACTAAATAATATTTAATACTTATGTAACTGTATAAAACATCTAGATCCGGTCTGATGACAACTTTGGGATCAGGAATGAAAATCTCCTTTAGGGCCGATTGGTTTTTGCCTAATAGGTTCCAAAGTCTTCATCAGTAAGGGAAATTAAATTGAAAAACTCCCTATCTCCCTCCCTTCATCCACATTTTTCCCCACCCTTCATTGAACTTGATGGACATATGTCTTTTTTCAACCGTACTAACTATGTAATTATGTGAGAAATAATTGTTCAAACTAACACAGCACACAAACCATCTCTGTGTGTGAAGCTCAATACTTCTATGACCAGATCCTTACATAGTGAATTAATATTGGCTGGTTTGGTATGTGAGAAAATAGTCATTTTCCCTGTATATTTAAAGTGACCCTGTCAGATGGATTATGCTGTTTTATCTGAGAGTAGGATATAGTAGAGGGAGAAAAGCTGAGCTCTGTGATATATAGGTTTATACAGTGCCAGACTGGGGTGATTAGGGCCCACCAGTGGAGTTGATTCTGCGGGCCCACCAGTGAAGTTCATTCTAGGGGCCCACCCTACAGATACTGTACATGACTGTACATTTGAAATGTGAATCCAGCACTCGTAGCGTAAAAAATGTTTTTATTGAAGAATCCCATTAAAAACAGAACAAGATAAAAGAAAATCATCCTAAGTACATGCCTCCTACACTGTGCCTCTTGCTTTTTACCTCTTTCTCTCTGCCTTTCTGCCACTCTCAAGAATACATATGCAGTTTAAAAGAAATCCCAATTCTGCCATGCCCAAGGGCCATCAGAGGTTTCCCCTGTGGGCCAGTCCAAGCCTGGGTTTCTATGATATAAAGCAAGATTTCTGAGTAAAAAGGAGAGAAAATCCTCATTTGACTCCTTAACAGACAATGCAAGTCTTGCTGACCTTTGCCAAATACGGTGATTGACAGCTTTCCCTGTATCCAGTTTGTGTAAAGGGCAAACTGCAGTACTTTCAGTTTCACTTTTAAAATTTTCTTTTGCTTTTTACTAAGAAATTCAGCATCAGATCATATAAACCTACATATCACAGAGCTCAGCTTCTCTCCTCTATCATATAACCCAATATATCACAGAGCTCTGCTTCTCTCCTCTATCATATAACCCAATATATCACAGAGCTCAGCTTCTCTCCTCTATCATATAACCCTATATATCACAGAGCTCAGCTTCTCTCCTCTATCATATAACCCAATATATCACAGAGCTCAGCTTCTCTCCTCTATCATATAACCCTATATATCACAGAGCTCAGCTTCTCTCCCTCTATCATATAACCCTGTATATCCCAGAGCTCAGCTCCTCTCCTCTATCACATAACCCAATATATCACAGAGCTCAGCTTCTCTCCTCTATCATATAACCCAATATATCACAGAGCTCAGCTTCTCTCCTCTATCATATAACCCTATATATCACAGAGCTCAGTTTCTCTCCCTCTATCATGCAACCCTATACATCACAGAGCTCAGCTTCTCTCCTCTATCATATAACCCAATATATCACAGAACTCAGCTTTTCTCCCTCTATTATATAACCTATATATCACAGAGTTCAGTTTCTCTCCCCCATCATATAACCCTATATATCATACAGCTCAGCTTCTCTCTTCTATCATATAACCTATATATCACAGAGCTCAGCTTCTCTCCTCTATCATATAACATACATGCCAACTCTCCCGTTTTTGGCGGGGGGGTCCAGCTATTTGGGG
Organism: Phyllomedusa bahiana; assembly: GCA_025379985.1. Taxonomy (NCBI): domain Eukaryota; kingdom Metazoa; phylum Chordata; class Amphibia; order Anura; family Hylidae; genus Phyllomedusa; species Phyllomedusa bahiana. The sequence goes on from JAODAL010006929.1 coordinate 102,926, forward strand.
TCCCCCCCCCGCCTCTCCCGGGGGAGTTGGTCCTTAAATGGCTGCGGGCCGGAGTAGCGCTACTGCGCTACTCTGGCGCCGCCGGTCCGTTCCCACAGGCGGGTGATGCGGGCGCTGCGTCCGCTCACCCGCCCGGAGTCTCGCTGAGCAGGGAGGAGGCAGGAGGGATCGCACATGTCAGCGTCACAGAGGAAGTGACGCGCGGCTGCACTCACTTCCCCTGTGACGCTGAGGAGATGTCCAGGAGCGGGCCGCTCTGCAGGAGCCTGTCAGGGTAAGTGGATTTTATTATTTTATTTTTATTAGTTTTAGGGGGGCACTGTCTGGCTACAATGGGGGGTCTACCTGGCTACAATGGGGGGTCTACCTGGCAACAGAGGGGCACTACCTGGCTAACAATAGGGGCACTACCTGGCTAACAATGGGGGCACTACCTGGCAACAGAGGGGGCACTACCTGGCTAACAATGGGGGCACTACCTGGCTAACAATGGGGGTTACTACCTGGCTACAATGGGGGTCTACCTAGCTACAATGGGGGCAATACCTGCTAACAATGGGGGCACTACCTGGCTAACAATGGGGGCACTACCTGGCTAACAATGGGGGGCACTACCTGGCTACAATGGGGGCACTACCTGGCAACAATGGAGGCACTACCTGGTTACTAAAGGGAGTACTACCTGGCTACAATGGGGGTCTACCTGGCAACAAGGGAGGCACTACCGGCTAACAATGGGGGCACTACCTGGCTAACGATAGGGACACTACCTGGCTAGCAATGGGGGCACTACCTGGCTAACAATGGGGGCACTACCTGGCTAACAATGGGGCACTACCTGGCTAACGATGGGGGCACTACCTGGCTAACAATGGGGGCACTACCTGGCAAACAATGGGGGCATCTACCTGGCAACAGAGGGGGCATCTACCTGGAAAGCAAGGGGGGCATCTACCTGGCCAACAGAGGGGGCACTACCTGGCAAACAATGGGGGGCATCTACCTGGCTAACAAAGAGGGGCATCTACCTGGCTACAAATTTGGCTCTACCTGGCTACAGAGAGGGCATCTACCTGCCTGTAAGGGGCACTACCTGGTGATGGGGGGCAACTACCTGGCTATAAGGGCATCTACCTGGCTTTCTTCCAAAGCTGTTATGCAGTTAGGTGGAGTAGGTGTGGCTTTTTGAAGGGGCGTGGCATACTGTCAAGATGGGCATGGCCATGCACATTTTTCCCGCGGCGCGCTACGCCCGCCGCCCACTTATGTCTCCTGCTTTTCCATTTTCAAAAGTTGCCAACTATGTCATATAACCCTATATATCACAGAGCTCGGCTTCTCTTCCTCTATCATATAACCCTATATATCACAGAGCTCAGTTTCTCTCCCACATCATATAACCCTATATATCATACAGCTCAGCTTCTCTCCTATATCATATAACCCTATATATCACAGAGATCAGCTTCTCTCCCTCAATAATATAAACATATATATCACAGATCTCAGCTTCTCTCCCTCTATCATATAACCCTATATTTCACAGAGCTCAGCTTCTCTCCTCTATCATATAAACCTATATATCCCAGAGCTCAGCTTCTCTCCTCTATCATATAACCCTATATATTACAGAGCTCAGCCTCTCTCCCTCTATCATATAACCCTATATATCACAGAGCTCAGCTTCTCTCCTCTATCATGTAACCCTATATATCCCAGAGCTTAGCTTCTCTCCCTCTATCATATAAATATATCAGAGAGTTCAGCTTCTCTCGATATATCATATCCTTCTCTCAGATAGGACAGCATAAACCACCTGACGGGTTCACTTTAACTTCCATTCAGACAAAAGATACCCATGGGGAGAGCAGAGAAAGCAGCTCCTAACACCTCTAGTGTCAGCTTCACTTTGTGGAGAACAAAAGGTTCTGGTTGCTGAAATTCCACATACTCTTACCTTTTATCGCATTTAGGGGAGACTCTAGAGGTCCCCATATGCATGAAACAGTTTGACAATCGCACTGAGATTGCCGGGTTTAGAAGACTTTTCTCTAATGTGTATGTGGGCCGTTAGAAATCAAAGGTATGCAATGCCCAATGATAGGCATCATGTCACATGGTACAGCCAATGGTTGTGATGCTACAATGATATGATATAAAACATGGTTTGGCTGTGTATAATATATGGTGAACATAAGGTTTATGACAAAGATTCATGTACGCTCAACTTTGTCTTGCTTGAAAATAAACTTGGTATACAGTGCTCTTAACATGTACATACAAGTCCAACACCATTGTATCCTTCAGTACAGCTCTTGTGAACACACATTTATCCACACCGATAAAAGATTCTGCTGTACAAGTTAGACAAATATATGTTGTGACATATTTTTACAGCAAGCAGGGTAGCAAAATTACATTTTTTATTTCATTTTCTTGAAATGTGAAATAGTTTGCAAGTAGTTTTTTAATGATAGGTCTACATTTCAACACTAAATTACATTCTAGCCAGACATTTTTTTTCTGTTCTGTTGTATAAGTAATTTTATATTCTGATTAAGGAGTCTGGTCTTGGGGTCTGATTAATTGAGGTATCTGATTAAATTAGGAGTCTGGTCTTAGCCTCACTTGTGTAATAAGAAGGCACCAATATTATAAATGATAGGTGTGAGGAAAAAATATTCTTCTTTGAATTATATTAGAGTAGGATTCTAAGTGGCACTATCATTTTGTTTGTTGTGAGAGGTATTGCAGAGAAAGCATATGCATTATGCAAATAATGGCATAGTAAAAAATTGATAGATGTTTTAAAGGTTAACCCCTTCCCAACATTGGACGTATTCATACGCCCTAGCGGGAAGTGCGTTCCCACAAATGGACGTATGAGTACGTCCTGGCGATCGGGCGGGCTTACAAGCAAGCCTCGCACGATCGCGACATGGGACCAGCGGTATATTACCGCTGGCCTCATGCCGCATCACCAACAGCTGGAGTGAGCTCCAGCCATAGGTGATTAACTCCTTAGCTAAGTCGCAGGCAGTGCGGCAACTGTCTCTTTCCAGACGGCCCAGGAAGTGAAAGTTACTTTCCAGACCGTCTTTGATGTCACCATGCCCGGCAATACATTGTGGGCTTAGAATAAGCTAGAATTATGTCCTGCAAAAGTGTTCTCTGCTTATAATAAACTATCCTTCTAGAACCTGAGGAGGACAAGGAGCTAAGGGGTTCTGGTTGTCTCTTTAGGGGCAAGAGACACAATGGGTCAGAACTAGAAGATACAGTCACCATTGTAGGATCTGTCCATTATCTTTGAACTGCAAGTGGGATCTCTCACTAATTCTATCAGTAATAGTCTGTTATTCTTTATTTTATCCCTTTTTGTTTCTATATACTCGCTTTGCACATTTTATATATGTTGCACTAAAGAAGCCTATCAGCTGCGTACAGTATAAGTGATTGCTTGTCTGTGTTACATATTTGACTGCTTGACCCTTACACAACGCAGAGTCCGTGCCCAGTACGTTGCTCCAAATCGCCTTACTCCAACCGGCCACTGTCTCCTGGCACCTTCCAACCTTCCCCCCCCCCCAACCGTTGTCCCTCCCATCTTTTATCCCCTCCAACTTGCTCCAGAACTAAAAACAAGGCAAACAGGTTGGATTAAATTGGCCACAGCAGCCATTTTATTAACCACATAAAACATATGAAAATATGAAAACATAGCACAAACTTTAGTGCATAACCCATCCTTAAAAAATACACATAACTAATCTGTAAAGGACATACAGACTAGACCACAATCCCCATTGGTAAAACTAGTACCAGAACACTCCTAACCAACCAAAATTCTGGCAGGGGTCCTTGGAGCTAAGCGATCTGGCGATCCAATAATTCTTTCCAATCATTACCCCCAGCAGCAACCACTGGCTCGAGGGCACCGAAGCCATGTTAATGGCTAAAACCAACTATCGACTCCCAGGGACTTTACCCTGAAGGAGCCCCACCTTCGCCAGACCAAACTGAATCCACCATCAACTGAGGGATTCAACCTCCTTCTGACTCCCTCACACCAATTTGTTCCCCCAACTCCAAGGACCCCTAACGCCGGCAAGCCACCGTGACCCCCTCACGACTGAAAAAAAACACCAAAAATTAAAACCATAACAACCCCATAAATGGGTGGGCAGGTGGGCCTCTCGTAATGCGTGCCGCGCCACTTAAGGGAACTTCCTCCCGCACGGCCGCCTCACCCACTGGCTCCTCCCCTTACCTCCCCACATGACCCGCACGTCCCTGCGTGCACGGTCATGTGGCGCCTCCCCCCAGCTGCGCCAGGTGGGCACTTCCTAGAGGGCAGTTGGCACCCTGAGTAAGCATGGTTCGGGGTGTTGGAACTTGTTGCCCATATTCAGTGGTGGCACCATTAGTTTTCCTGGGTGTGTAGACGGTTTAGGGTACGTGGTATGCTCAATTTGTAGCCTCAGTGAGGGGTAAGTATAATATTGAGCTGTAAAGTAGTGTACCCTTGTGGTCACACCTACATCACTCAGGTGAGAGGGGCTTATGTGTGTCTGTGGCAGATTGAGGAATAGCGTCCCCTGTCTATGTATGTTCTCTCTCTCTATCCCCTGGGATTCTCTCTTCCATGATAGTAACTTTTCTAGCATCTTTTTACCGTTGAAAAATAAAATTATACAGAAAATGGAACTATCTTTTGTATTTCTTCTTGATATATGCAGTAAAATACAGCCATGTGACCTTGATAGGTGGATAGTATTTTTAAAGGTGTGGGTTTTTTTAAGTATTGTTATTAGTTAAAAATACAGTGAATAGAGAAGGGTTTAAATCATATGTTATTTAAAAAATGGATTTTCCTGTTTCATTTTAAAGTACTTTTTAATATGCCCAAATAGATACATGGATAGTGTAAAAAGCCAAAAACAAATAGTCTACACCCCTTTGAAATAATCTGCCCTGCAAATTGATTCTTATTTATTTCACTTAGTTTTTTTGTCCCGGTAGTGAGAGCATTAAAATTTTTTACTCTTTTTAAAACCGAAATTTAATAAATTTTTTTTAATAAAAAAAATGAAAGAATTTTAAGACTTCCATTGTTCTGTTATCCGTCCCACTATGATGGAAAGGTTTAAACCCCCTTAGACATTTGGTACTTATGCAATGGGGGTGGGGGTTCCGCAAATTCGTTGAGTACGTCAAGGCGATTTGCGCGCTCAAAGGGGGGAGCGCGCAAGATGCGGCTGGACCAGCGGTAATCCCCGTGGCATCCCCGCATCCCCACGGCCCGGAGTGGCCCCGGCCGGGGGTTTAAACCCCCTCATGCCACTCGTGGCGCGACTGCAGTGGGGGCGGCAGGAGTGAGCCCCTGCTCCCCGCGATCCGGCGCAGAAACGGGCTTCAGCGCCGTATGTCTCCTAAAGACAGCCGGAGTAAATGAAGCATCCGGGTTGTCTGGGGACGTCACGACCCCAAAATGCATTGGGGGAGCGTGATGACAGTTCCCATGGAGCCCAGCTTTAAAAAAGTTTTTAAGGGAAACGAGTTTTTATGAAATTCCGGGGGGAAAAGTGTAAAAGTGTAAAAAAAAAAAGTTTAAAAAAAACAACCAAAAAAAAAAAAAAACAAAGAAAAGAATTAAAATAAAAATAAAGTCCCCTATTTGGTATCCGCTGCGTAGGACCCACCAAAATTTTTTATGTTTAAAAATTAACCCCCTTTTAACGCGTAAAAAAAACAAAAAAAAAAAACAGTCACAGAATTGGATTTTTGTTCATCCTGCACACATAAATGGATAAAAAGTCATCAAAAATTCATATAAACATAAAATTAAAACTTCAGTTCACCCCGCAAAAAAAACCCTTACACCCCTTTGTATAGGAAAAAAATTAAAAGTTGGGTTTTTAAAAAGATAGGGGCCCTAAATATTGTTTTACCAAAAAAAACATTTTTTTTAAAAAAATTGTGCTTTCAAATAAAAAAATAATTTTGGGGGTATAGTAATCTTTTAACCCACAGAGTAAACTAACTTGTCAATACTCACGGTGAAGCTTTTAAAAAATAAAAATAAAACAGTGGGATTGAATTTTTTCCCCTTTAAAAACCCTTTTTGCCCCCTTCCAAAAAAAAAAAACGGATTTTAAAGCGATATAAAGTCTTGCCCCCCAAAATTTTTACCAAAAAAAACTTAACTCATGAAAAAAAAAAAATCCCTTTAACATATAAACAGAAAAATAAAAAAGTAGGGTTAAGCGACGAGAAAAAAGTGTTTTCCTTTTAAAATAGTGTTTTTTAAAAAAGTGTTTTATTGGTAAAAAGCATAAAACATTAAAAAAAATATACAAATGTGGTATCGTGTAATCGTATCAATGCTGAGTAAAATAGATGTAGAACCCAAAAGTGGGCCCCTGAAAAATAAAAATAAAAAACATACCCGGGTGCTGTATTTTGTAAAATGTTTACAAAAACCTAAAAAAAGTGATAAGCATCACATGCCCCTATGGTACCCAAAAAAACACAATCATCTGTAAAAAAAAAACCCAATCACTCCCTATGCAAAAAATTAAGAAAGTTTGGCTGTAGAATGGAAAAATAAAAAGCAACTTTTTATAAAAATTGCTTTTTTGTGTAAAAGTAATAAACATAAAAAAATTATAAAATTTATATCTTGTAATGTAGACCCCCCCTATAAAAATTTTCCGTCATTTATCGTTTTTGGCGAATACTGTAAAAATAAACCAAAAACATGGCGGGGAAATGGTTTCCCCCCCTTTTCCTGGCCCCAAAGCAAAAAAAAAAAAAAATAGGAACACCCGTGCACCCAAAATGAAAATACACCTTGGGGAGTCCCTGGGGGGTTTGAAACCAAAAAGGGGAAAATTTGGGAAAGGTTCCCAGTTTAGTTTTTGGGGGCTTTGCAGATGCAATTCCCCAAAATATCTGGCGCCCAAAAACAAAAGCGGGTTTCCCTTTGTCCCCTGCCAAAAGCCCAAAAAAAGAGTTTTTCACCACATGTGGGATTTCCGAACTTGGGAAAAATTGCGTAACACAATTTTGGGGGTTTTTCAAAAATTCCTTGTAAAAATTAAACATTTTCAGCTAAATTGGATTATTGGAAAAAAAATTTTTATTTTTTTTTTTCAGGGAACGCTAAAAAAATTTTTTGAAAAAGTGTGGGGGTCGATATACTCACTCACCTTTGGATATATTCCTAAGGGTGGTTTGTTTCCAAATGGGGGCTTTTAGGGGGATTTATTAAGTTTTGGAACCCTTTGGGGTCCGAAACCCGAAATGGCCAAAAAAAATGTAATGAAAAAAAGGGGCCCAGGCCGTGGGGCTCCCTATTTGGGCTTTTGGTTGACAAATAATGCCTAGGGGGCAAATTTTGGGTATTTTAAAAAAGGAGAATGGGGGTCAATATTAAGTTGATTTCCCCGATCACATTTTTCGTTTTTTGCAAAAAAGTATAAAAATTGAAAAACTGCAAAAAAAAAGGAAATTTTTTAATTTTTATTCCCCTTTTCTTTTAATTTGAGAAAACCTAAGGGGTTAAAAAATTCCTAAATGCTTTTTGAATACTTTAAGGGTGTAGTTTTTAGATGAGGATTTATGGGTATTAACATACGGGCAAAAAAAAGTCCGTTAAATGGGGTGGTCCCAAAAATGTTATTGCAAATTTTTTTGAAAATTTTAAAATTACTATAAATTTTTTAAGCCCCCCAATTTCTAAAAAAAAAAGACATTTAAAAAAAAATGTAAATACGAGAATATGGGGAGATGCTAGTTATAATATTTTGAATGGGGTAAAATATCTTTTACATGCAGAAATTTTGAAGTTTGAAAATTTGGGAAATTTTTCAATTTTTTACGATTAATTTTTATATTTTTCACAAATAAACAAATTTTTTGGGGCCAAAATTTTTATATCTTAAAGACAATGTGCAGAGAAAAAATTCTGATCTGGTAGATTTTAAATGCAAAAAAGTTATTTCATAAAGTGACACATGACAGATTTAAAAATATGGGGCTCTGTCAGAGAGGCCAAAACTGGCTCCGGCGGTAAGGGGTTAAAAGCTAAAGATAAAACTTTTTGTTTACATTTATTTATCCCATATTAATATATCAATAGAGACCATGTGCTGAGACTCATTTACACTTCTTATATTGGATCCACATATGTTGTCACGGTTGGAAGTAGTGGATCCTCTGGACCACCACAAGCAATGGCGTAAGCCACGCCAGGGAGCGGAATCTAAGTCGGTCCTGGTTTTCACCAGAGCCCGCTGCAAAGCGGGATGGACTTGCTGCGGCGGGAGTCTACCAGGTCGCTTCCACTGACGTGATTTGCTTGCGGCGGCAGCCGAGGTGTAGCGTGGTACAAAATCAGAAGGCAGGCTCATAGTCGGGGAAAGGCAGGTTGGTCAGGGCAGGCGGCAAGGTTCGTAGTCATGGACAGGCAGGACGGTCAGGGCAGGTGGCAAGATTCGTGGGCAAGGGGACGGAGGCAAATGGTACGGTACACGGTAATCAGAACAAGACTCAGGAACGCTTTCTCAATAGGCAATGGGCACTAAAGATCCAGAAAGGGCATCAGGAAGAGGCAGGCTTAAATAAGGGCAGCGACCGGCAATACCCAATTACCAGTGCCCAGTAAATTTAACAGAGCCGCCGCGCACGTGCCCGAGGAAGCGGGGACGTGCGCGCGGGGAGACAGAAGCAGCAGCGGGAGCGTGGACGGGTAAGTGAGCCGGGACTCGGCTGACAAGACAAGCGTGTCTGCTGCCCGACATGCGGGCAGCGGCGCCGCCAGACAGGGGGGCACGGGTGCGACTGCGACCCGGGTTGAGGGTCGCAGGGGCACCCGTGACATTAATTTTGTATCACTGAAAAGATTGCCAACAGATTTTGTTCACATTTCCTTTTTTATGTATGTTTTCATGGTAGTCTTTCAAAACACAGTATTTTTAGTCTATAATTCTATTGTCTGTTTTAGAATAATTCCCATGTCCGTGTTTGTCTAATTTTTTTGGTCCGTAATGTAGTAATATTACTAAAACAGCAAAAATTGTTAATTATTTCACAAGAAAGTGAATAAATGTGGATGAAAAATGAACAACTTATAACAAAATACGGAACAACAATGAATACAATATGGAACCAAAAATGGAACAAATTGTAAAGAAAAATTATCCATCTGTATAGGATTCATATTTTCTTACAGAAATGTGAATGAGACCTTTGGGTGTACTCGTTTGCTATATGAAGTACGAGATTTCCTAGAACATACATAAAATGTATGCATAGACCCCTGTTCACTGGACAGGGATATTGGGCAGGTATGCATTAATATACTTTATATTCTGGAGTAATTAAAAGTGTAGTCTACTGGGCTACTTTATACAGAAACATCCGTTAAAAAATATTTCTTGCATAGTATACTTTCTTTAACATGGGAACTTATAGACAACGTGTGACGCTATATCCCTTTACAATGGAATCCATCGGAAGGCATCTATGAAGAAATGTGTCTGAAAGTGTTCCTGAAGAATTTTTTTGAGAGAAAAATGGGTCTGCTTTACCCTAGGTTCTGTCAGCTATTTCAGCTCCATTATCTACCAGCACAAATGTACAAAATTATTAACACAAACAGCCATACAATTTTAGTATTTATGAAAGTTTGCTATCCAATTATTATTATTTACCTAATTGTTAAATGTTTTATTATTTTAGGTTGAACTTCATTTCCATTTTGATTGAAAATGGGTCATGCAATATATAGTATGTGATAATTGTAAAGATATAAATGTAAATGTAATGCTCAAACTGACTTTGGGATTTTTTAATGCGTTGCTTAAGAATATTGTGTAGCATAAGTGGGCTGTATGGAATTTGTAGGTTATCACTGTGTGTACGTGTACTTTATGGTACTCCATAAAAACTTGGAATTTTATTGCAACGTAATTAAGATAGGTATCCCGAATCTATAAAGTCCATATCTGCTCCGAAATTTGTGCCTGTACATGACTGACATTAGAAAATTACCTTATGTTCCTAAATGAGAAATCCTGTCTTCTTTGTATTGTAGAAACGGGAAGAATGGTATTCATTGATCCTGTATTGTTGGCAGGACCCCAACAGTTAGCAGAAATGCTTATAAGACATCGGCCTGCCAGTGAGCAGAATGATACATATAACATTCTAATAAGTCACTATAAAGTCCCAGATCATGACTCTGGCTCATGGTGGACACTAAAGGCGATATGTATGAATTTCGGTGCACCATTTCTTTTTGTTGCACAAATTAGTAGCATAGAGTTATCCTGAATCTACAAACCTGTTCTACTGTGGTCATAGAGTTAGAGCTTTCTAGCTACAAAGCGACAATTCAGACTCAGGTAAAACACTTTTAAAGTGGTCTACCTGTTCTAGCAGTAATGCGCCTGGATTTGCTGATAAATGCGCCTTTGTAATGGGCCTAATATTGGAGTGCGCCTGATTAAAAATAACAGGGCTGCACCAGTTTTCAGGCTGAAAAGATGCCTGAAAGATGCAGCCCCATTCATACATGTTGCCCTACGTGGTAGCCCAGGTAAAAGCCTGGAACAAGATGGTCTCTCCCTAAGATTCAGTGAAAGGAAGATTTAGAACTCTTACCATTGCAAGGTCTTTTAGCTTGGAAACTTGGTAAAGGTTTGAGGGAGCCATTCTCCCTTCAGAGATGGCTTGCTATAGACCAGGGTTCCCCAACCACTAGTCCGCAGACCAGCACCAGTTTGTGGAGCATGCTCTAACGAACCACGTTGGTCCCAGGCTCCAAATGATGCTGACCGTCCATTCATTACCATCCTTGCTAACCCAATCATTCTATATAAAGCACTCAACTTTTTTATTTTTTATTACCCTGCCTATCTACTTACAGGGGGCATATAACAATCTACAGGGGGCATGTAACTACCTACAGGGGGAATATATGTAACTATCTACGTGGGCATATATATCTATCTACAGGGGGTATGTGGCTACCTACAGGGGGCATATATAACTACCTACAGAGGGTATATATAACTACCTACAGGGGGCATGTAACTATCTAGAGGGGATATACAGAATATATCTATCTACAGAAAACTTATATAACTATCTACATACTGGGGCTATATTTGGACCTACATACAGAGGGCTAACATACCTACCTACCTAAAGAGGACCTATATGGCTAGCTACAATAGCTTTTATTTCTATCTACAGAGGTCCTATATACCTACCTATCTAACTACCTACTAGGGTCCTAAATTAATACCTATTGGGGGAAGCCTATATTCTTATCTATCTACCTTATGGTGGAACCAGATACCTACATATTGGGGGACCTTTAAATCTACCTACTTAATGGGTCCACAAAGCTGATTATATATGTATATTAAATACATGTATAATGCTGACTAACAGAGCTGATCAATATAACTGAAGACTGATTGTCAGCTTTGTGGGTCTGCATTATATTAAATAATGCTGATCCACAGAGCTGGCAATCAGTCTACAGTTATATAATATTGGTTACCCCATAATATAGCCCTAAATGACACAAATGTACTTTATTGTGGTTTTTTTTTATGCTCGTGATTCTAAACCTCCAACCCTCTTCATAACCCTCATACACACTGGGCCGTGGAAAAATTGTCCAGCATAAAACCAGTCCCTGGTGGAAATAAGGTTGGGGACTGCTGCTATAAACTGTATCCTTGTGTACTTTTGGTGTGGCATGCAGCATTTTTAATGCAGTTGATTGAACAAGCACATACTTAGGGCTTCACATAAAAGAAAAAACAAAGTATAAAGAACAAATCTGCAAATCTGCAGCATAGTTCTGCATCAGGAACTATGCTGGTATGAAAATTTCTGACACTAAAATGATGTAACTTGTTATGAAGTGTAGCATTCAGATGACAGGTGTTCAATGTCAAGTTTATACTCAAAACATAAAAGCTACCATGCAGAAGCTAAGAACCTTAGGCCTTTTCATCTTAGATGGAATTTTAATAAATAAAGAATACACAATAATCCCTATTCATGGAAATGTTTTGCGCCGGGAAGGATTCCGAGTCAAGCTTTCAAGTACCTGTTTTTAAACTTAATTAACACATGTCAATCAGAGAGAATTAACTAGAAATTACTTACAGTTTAAGGCCTAATGAAAAACCTGCACTTTTACATTCTTGCTTTGTATTCTGCTACTACCCCTCTCTTACTAAATGTGGAGAAAAGCAGTAACAAGACTAATTTTGAGGTATTGCGTTTGTAAGACCATTTTTCATTTTGGAGAATGCATACTAAAGACAAGATCAGCATTTCTTTAATTCCGATGCAACTGCTTGCATAGCCTACGGTACAATAATGCTGGTGATACATCAATGTTGGCTGCCTTAGAGGAGTGGATATGTCCCAGTAGGCCAGTAAACCATTCCATTTTTTTTATTTGTATAGCTCATTATCTAGGAGTGGTTTATTCATATAGTGGATGTATAACATAAGCTGGCCACCTGGTTGGAAGCTTTAAGGGGTCAAGCTGTTGACAACCCTGCAAGGAAGATGAAGCAGGCTGGCAGGGGCAAAGAGATGGATAACTCAGCTAATGCAGAAAAGTTACTTGCAAAACTGGATCCTGCCAGCACAGTACACTTATGGTTCCCACACACACAAGCGAGGCATGAGCTAATGTCTGATTGTCGTCATAGGTTACACAACAATTTGGCCTCAGTTGTTCCACTCCCCTTTTCTCTTCAGTCACCCGAGGCACAGACCAACTTATCTTGCTCCTCAATAGTCTTACACAGTCGGAGGCACTGCTCTCTCCCAAAGCATCTGTGAGCTCCTTCTTTTCCAGACAGATCAGCTCTCTACCAGAGGAGATCTTAAAGGGAATGTGTCATCAAAAAATTTGTCATTGTTTAAGTCCCATTTTTATGTTGAACACATTTTTTAGGATTTTTTTTTTTTTCATTTTTCATATCACTTTCAATATTTTTTAATAATTCCTAAGTCTTGCAGTTTTTGGCCACTAGGCCTTGTTTGCACTGCTTTAACAGCAGTCAGAGAGATGCTTTACAGTAGTTTCATGCACATAGGAGATTTAAGACTGACTCAGTCCCATTGACTTCCATAGGAGAGTTTTCTAGTCATGCTCTGTGACCTGGGAAGAACTCACTGTGCAGGGAGGTGAAAGGGTGAACTGTGACTCTCTCCTTTTGTGACTGGTGGATCCTGTGTTATCTATTCACACTGGTATCTCCTTTCAGTTTGACCCTCTTTGTGTTGGTAATGAGCAGACAACTGAGAATCTTTCTGTACAGAACAGGAAGTGTCAGATTATTATTAGGCCTAGTGTCCAAAGTGAAAACTGCAGGACTTAAGAATTATTAAAAAATATTGAAAGTGGTATGGAAAATTAAAAAAAATATAACCAAACATTCCTACAAAATGTGTTGAACATAAAAATGTCATTTTTGATGACACATTCCCTTTAAAACCCTGTACCTGGTCTCTGACAACTGCACACTCCTTAGGGCCATTTGATGCACCCATCATACAGTGTCAAGTAAGTTTCCGGTATAAGAAACAATCCCATCACAACACATAGGCACTTTATACACTTTCTATGTCTCCGTATCACTTGAAGGATGGGGCAAAAACATTGAGACTGCCCTAAGATGCAGGGTTACACACTTATGTTTAGGACCAGCAATATAAGTTAAGCATTCAGGCAAACAAATCCTTGGCCACCATGTAAGCTGACTGTAAGCAGACATCAGTATTTTTGCAAAGAGCAATGTAACACATTGATATAAGACATATATCTTGATACAAATCAATTAGCAAACAGTGTTCCCCAAAGCAATGCTGTTCAGCATTCATTCATTGTCCAGAATGGTCAGAGTTAAAATAGATTAGTAGCCCAACTATTATCATAAAGACATATTTAAAATAATACACCACTAGAGGTGGGGAGGGTATGTCCCAGGTTTCAAGTAAGAAATGTGAAGCTCAAGTGCACTTGTTGGTCATCAAACTGATCTAAAACTGCCGTTATATTGACCCATAGATCATGGCACCCAGTCCCAGTGTTATAGTGAGTAGTATAATGTTGTACCATGTTAGCCATAGAAAGTAGTAGAAGAGTGAAGAAATCAGGCGATACCTTTTAGAGGCTAACTGAGTATATTTGATGGTGAGCTTTCGAGAGAACTAGCTCCCTTCTTCAGACATGATGTTATACAAGAACTGAACATTTACAGACTTTTTATACACAAAAGGCATGGACCTTCAAAGGATCTTAGAATACTTAAAAATAACAAAATGCAATATAAGCAGACAAGTCATTTACAACATGTCAAGAAATCAACAATCTGGAAACTTGTGAGGCATGACGGAGGGGCCAGTAAATCTGCGTCTTATCTCGCAGCCATCAGATGTAATTTGTTGCTCTCACAGTCCACACATAGTTTGACATAAAGCTGGCATGGATATTTAATCCATTTTGCAGAGTTTGAAATTTTTGCATTAATTTAAATTCCCACTTCCAGTGTTATAGTGAAAAGAATGCAACCATATAGCAATCCAACATGTTGTAGATACAATAATAACATTTCTGTTTCTTAAATAAAGGGGACACACCTGTCCCCTAAAAAAAATCAAGGTGAATTTCATAGATAACTTAGTAGAATAAGTATGTCCAAGTAAATAATAGACTTTTCATCTACAGGATTGTTCTTCAGTATTTTCCTATAGTTTGTAGTTAGCGGATTGTATATTTTTATATGTAACTATTTTACATACAGCAAACAGAACTGTGGACAGTATTGGCACCATATAAGTAAGTGAAATAATCTTGTTGTTCTCTCTTCAAAGGCAGGTTGAACGAAGACGTAGTTCTGTTGTATTAAGTATACCTGGACTGGAAGTGTTCCCGGGAGATCTTCTGGTTTCAGATGGTGCTTCTGATTACATGTATCATCCTCCATGGCTTCCTAACTGTGGTATGAATATGTAAACATTGACTCCTCTTCCTGGCAGGTTTATTCTTCACACTTATTGAAATATTCTGCCAGTTGGTAAAATATTGACTCTCCAGTAATGCTGACAGAGTTGAACTGCCAGCCTGAGCTGACTGTCCAAAGTTCCTAGTTCTGAATGTACGTGACACTCTCTTCTGCCAGGTCAATAAATTACTAAGTATATAATATAACTCTGATTGATCTACCAACCCCAGGCTCTATTGTTATGCCATGATTAAAAACAAGTTAGAAGTAATCTCTTAAAGGGGTATTCTCACCATATTGATTAGCTTTAAACATGTAGGAAAAGGTAAATAAAAACAATTACCAAATATATTGCTGCTCTGATTTTGCTTTGTTTAGTAGAAAGAGGAGGTTTTATCTCCTGCTTGTTTACACAAGCGTACCACTCTGCTCTCATTGCTCCAACTGCACTGTTTGACCATGGTAACATCACTCCCTACTGTTATCTCCAGGAGTTTATTTACTTATGTTACTGAAAAGCTTTAACCTTTTAGAGCTCTGTATCCTTGCGCACTATGGTTTACAAATCTATAACATTCTTGTCACTGTAACAGAATCAGCTAGGAATAGCAGAGGTGATATGCCAATCACTGCAGTAGAACCACTCAAAGCCTTGCAGACATAGGTAAAAATGAAAAAAATATGAGTGACTACTGTATACTTCTAGGTTGGCTATTAAAAGGGTTTTACCACGAAGACATTTCATGCCTGGTTTGTTTTGCTTTAGCCTTCAGTGTGTTCAAAAGGGGACGGTATGTTTTCTTTGAACTGCATATCATGTGAACTAGCAGGCTGACATCACCATGCCTTTTCCCACAGTGTTTATCTAAAAATACCTGTTTATCTAAAGAGCTGTGAATAGCTTCAACAACAGCTGAGTGGTGAGCACTTCTGCCTTTCAACATAGTGGTCCTAGGTACAAATCTCTGCAGGAACCAAACATAGATTTTTTTCCTCAGTGCATATACCTGATTGAGGTTTCATTTTTCATTTTATTTATTTGCACTTTTTAACTAATTACTAAGGAGTACAGAGGACAGGAGTAGAATGACAGCACCTGGGGTTAAACACTCGCTCAGCAGTGAGTGTGTGATTATTAAGCTGGGAAGAGACTGATAGTAGCAAATAGGCCCAAGACTGAGGAAATCTCGTCACTGGTTATATCCCCTGGAGACAAACTATACACCATGCATCACTAAGGTAGCAGCAAAAACAAAAATGGTATATAATTTTTAATAACTTTTTCATTATTTAATTTGCAAGCTTCCCATATCAATTTTACTTTGTGTTTCCTTTAATGGGATGAAAAAAAAATATACAAAAGAAGAAAATATATGCTATCAAAATGTAGATTAAAAAAGGATTCCTCCCCAGAAACAGCACCACTGTTGTTCTTTCTGTCTAGAACTGGTGGAATTAGCCACTTCAGGGAATTTCTATTTATTGTTTATGGACAGCTTTAGGGCTTGTTCACATGGAGTTTTCACTCCGTGTTACAAGTGCTTTTTAGATCCGTCTCGGGGACCGACAGGATGGACCCAGAGATGGATCTAAACAATTAGCAGTGAGTTTATTAGAATTGCCATGCAATTTTTTCAAAGACGGACCAGAGCTGCGCAATGACAAAATAGCGGCCGTATTATCCGACCAGTATTTTGCCTTTTTTTTTTGCACGTAAGAGGATGGCTTTTGTCTGCGGTTTGTGGATTCAGCCATCCCCCTTCACATTGAACTGTTCATGTTCTGCCTGAAAACTGGGCGGAAGAATGAACCTGATCTAAGTTTTTAAGAACACTGGCGGTGTCAAAAACCATCCGGCAGAAAATCTGTGCGGTATGAACTACTGCACGGATTTTCTATTTAGGTCAAAGGTTGACAGTCGATTTGCAGATGGTTTTCAAATCCGAAAACCGTCTGTAAATCCGACTGAAAACCCTGCCGTGGGGATGGGCCCTTATTGTTTGACCCATTGTAAATTCCATATGACCAAATATGAACAAATGCAAGGGTTTTCATACAAAGTAGGAAATATATACTAAATACTCATGGTACATTTTCAACTGCTAGTAAAGAACCTTATCTAAAACTCCCATACCAAGCTAACATCTTGTAAGTATTTATGTCCATGTTAAACTGCTTTCTTTTTATTAAATAGATGCCAAGAAGCCAAAATGGCCTTTCTCAAAAAAAGCATCGGTGAGTAATTCACTTTTTAACTGATTGAAAGAGATCTGCATATATTTTTCTATATTGTTTTTATTGTCATAGTTACAAAAAAGAGACTAATCCTCTTTAGACTTTATTACATTTAAAGGGGTTGTCTCACTACAAGGATTGCTTTTTATGTTAAAGATCTTGCAAAAAACAAGTCACTTTGCAATATATGTCCATTAACAGTGTCCTATCTATTCCTAGATATCCCCTCTTGTATGGGCTGCATCAGCTCCTGTTCAATCTCTCCTGATAGGCTGCCAGCACTGGTTGCTACATCTACAGACCTGCTTCTACTGCAGTCTAGTAGAAGCCAGTAAATACACTCCCGTGAATTCAAAGTGAAACCAAGAAAACAGGACTAAAGTAAGATGAATCAATGTAGTGAGACAACCCCTTTAAGTAAAACCATTGGATAAATATGACTCTAATCTAGTCAACTTCTTCAGCTAAATAAAAAAAATGTTGTGAGCAAATTCACGTGAAGAGGAAAGGTGCAGGAAAAAGCCCTATGTGAGATTTATAAGAGTGGCAATAAAAGCGGTATCCGGATATCAGCCCTGAGACAAAGGGGTAGTGGTTTAAAAGAGCTTTGTATGTAATAGTTAGAATTTTGTATTGTAATTCTCTGGGTGATTGCATAAACTGTGAGATGTGGCAGGAGAAAATATGATGCCTATGAGGAAAGATGGCAGCTGTAGTAGTGAAAACAGGAAGGCATGAAGTAGTATTTATTTCTCCTTCCTTCAGAGGTCATGCATGGCAAACAGAAGCAAGGTGCTGATTTCGGGGACTGTCTGTCAACGTTGAAGATTCCAGATTTCGCTGACTATGAATGCTATAATATCAAGGTACAGTAAAGAAACTTCAACATCCTTTGACCTAATACATAAAAAAAGCATGATTTGTCAGAATGTTCACTTATATGTAACATTCAGCAACATATTTAACTTTGATTTTATAAAGAGTGCCTTATTTATCATATATGTCTTCTCATATTTGCTTTTGTTGTTTTTTAATTCAAAATTTACATTGGCTCTTACCAGAAGGTTTAGAAAAAATGTCCTTTAGGAAAAGTTTTCAGTCCCTTACTATTCTAGGAAATGTGCCCAGTTTTAGTAAACAGAAAAATGCAGTGTACATGGCCAAGAAACATAATTGGTCTTCCACAGAGTTTTCACTTCCTTGAAACCTCTGCATTGCTTCCCAAACTATAAAGTCTAGGCCAAGTATTTTAAGTACAGGAGCAAACAGGCAATTGGCAAAACAGTTTATTATTTGTAATCTAATTCTGACAACAGCACATAGAGATTGTCCTCAGCCTGACCACTGTGTCTCTGTTAGGGACAGGATGGCACCTACACCGGCATCCCCTCTGCCTTTGTTAGTTTCCTTATGCACTGGGTTTATCCAGTGTCTCACTTGGGTGCCTGGGGCCCACCAGTAAAGTTAATTATTGGGGTGTGACACTGGAGTGGAGTTGATTCCCTGGACCCACCAGTGGAGTTAATTATTGGAGCCCATCAGTGAAGTTAACTTTTTGGGGCCCATTCTACAGCTGTTGTGAAAGAACTCATATAATTCACATGACTTTTGCACTCTACCTCTTTCTTTTTGCCCCTTTTTCTCTGTCTTTCTCCCAGAAAGGGGCCCACTATGCCTGGGGCCCACCAATGTTCTCCTCTACTTCCCAGTCTAGGTGTAACAACATAGTGAACAGAAAAATTGCCAGCAGCATGTAAATGAAATTAGATGCATTTAATCACAAAAAAGCCATACATCCATGCGTGGTGACACAAATAAGTGGAAGTGACCAGGTGCAAACCTATATTTACTATTTTGCCATAGGCAAACTTAAACTCTATCAGTTCTCTATCTATAAAACACTAAAACATAACTTTTATTATGTATAACACTTAACCTATACACACTATTTAAACACCTGATTTTTAACCTCACCATTGAACCCTTGCTACTTCTGAAGGAAGGAATAGCTCCTTTTCTATCATCAAGTCTGGTGGAACACCACCTATTTAACGGGAAAGCCTTATATATACAACAATTTACTAACCCCAGTAAAGGGACCCCCAAGCCTCCTACTTGGGCAGTCGTCCCTAATCTAATGGACACAAAACAAATAAGGCTCCCTTGTGATACCCTCTGCAGTGGGTGACACTTGTAGACAGAGGTAAGAAATCACAATTTAAAACGTCATGCCTGACCTCCCCAACATGTTTCACCAGCTAAACTGGCTTTATCAGGGGTTAGAGGTCCAGTCCCATGTGGTCTAAGCTCATTTCCTTTTATATCATTTTAGGTACACACCCTATTTAGGTGCCACTCACCAATTAGCCATCAGAGAATCTGTTCTCTTGCGAGATTCACATTTTTTGGAGACTATTTGACAGGTGCAAAGCTGACGCGTTTCGAGTCACTAGGACTCTTAATCATAGCATAAGGATACACCAAACAGAGCTACATATATATACTAAGGTGTAATGAGGCTATGAAACTCACCTGAGCAAAGACCAGGGCGAAGCTGCAAAGCTGAACCACCGTCCAGTGCAAAGCCTCAAAGATGAAGAGCGCCTATGCCATGCCCACATATGTCGTGCCATGGCAAGCCACACACAGTGTACGGAACAGCCCGCAATCGTAAACACCATGATGATTACGTTAGGGCGAGCAGGGCACGTCCCCCAATGAGACGAAGCTCCTGGACCGAGGCAATACAGGCAGCCAGCCCACAATGCCACTACACACAGGTAAGAAATGACAATACACGTCAGCCTATAAAAAGACAAGATAAAAGACATTCACAGTGTACATAAAACAAGACAGGTAGGATATCACAAAGCCATAATGAACAATCTAATGCTAATCCCAATACCTGTTAGTAATGAAACAGAATCTCATTACGCATGTTAAGTGCTAACAGAACAATGGAATTTAAATTACATAGTGGTATCATATACTACTGTGTGCAGCAAGAAAAGAAAGGTGTAAAAGTATACCCTCAGAATAACAAATATATACATCGCTTCCATCCAAACTAAGTGGAGGGGCTGCTACCCAGTGTTTCACACAAAATTAATCCAATCTTGTAAAACCAGGTAAGTACATCAGTGCAAGTCACGTTTTATAAAGTGGTTAATAAGTTAGCATAAGTATAAAGCAGGCATCCTCAAACTGCGGCCCTCCAGCTGTTGTGAAACTACAACTCCCATCATTCCCACTGCTATAGATTATATAAATGCATGATGGGAATTGCAGTTTCCCAACACCTGGAGGGCCGCAGTTTGAGGATGCCTGGTATAAAGCATTACATGTTAGCACAACACTTTTAGTTCTCTTATTTCTGAACCATAGGATAAAAGCTGGGATGAATTTAGAAACATGCACACCATCGAGAATAAACAGATAATAAGCTCTTCAAACAGAAAAAGGCAAACATCCATCTGGGAACTTTTTACCTCTGAGTGTGTTTACTTTTTGGAACACCTACTAGTTCTTAAAACGGTGAGTTTGTTGTATCATCATATATCAGTTGTTAATGGATCTACTGGTGTTTTACGTATATGGACTATGTTGATCATTACCACAAATTGAGTTAATCACTTGAATCCCTAATTGAACCCGAATAATGGAAGTTGCTTTCTTGAGACCATTGCTATTTTCCTAATATTGTGTTTATTAACCTAAAAATGATTACATTATCAACAAAATCCTTTAGTAGCATCAGGAACACATTTAAAATGGGTACAAAAGTACCTAAAGATCAAGGGGGATCAGACAATGATAAATTGATATCTTTTGAGCCATCCTCCAAATTGTATATTGCTAACCTATTTACTAACACGTATCATTAATAAGATCACAATATACCAATAAATTAATACAGAACATGTAGCTACAGACTATGCATATATCAACAATAATTTAGTATCATATTATCAATATATCATATTATAGCAAAAAAGCAAAAATTGCAGATTGTTAATTAATAGAATATTATAAATTACCTAATATCAACATGCAAATAGGAATAGGAAATTAGGTGCAGAAGGAACATAAAACATCAGAAACCTACAATAAAAATGAAGATTAAAACAATTGTACTGCAGAGTATCAAGAAGTACTGTAAATGATGGAGAAGCAAGGAGGATGAGACCAACACATATCACCACTGTTATAACTTTCTTATATTTAGCGGGGGATTTTTTTATTTTTCTGTTATATTTCCCTTTCCTATACCTATTATTTGATCATTTGATCAATGGATAAATGTATTCAGGAATCAGATGGGGATCTGGTGGAAGTGAGAACATGTTATATCTTCCAGCGGGATGGCCGATGGCTTCAGTAGAAAACCCATGTGGAGTAGACTACAGCGAGGATTTTCTATTGAAGTCTTTACAGCACTGGATTCTCGTTGGATTTTTAGCGGATTCAGTATTTTGAATCTGCCAAAAATCTGACTGTACCCAGCGCTGTGTAGATCGCAATAGAAAATCCATGCTGTAGTCTACACCGTCCATGGTATCTTAATACTCCTTATTAGTTATTTTAATTGTTTTTAACATGCCTTTGTTTGCCTCTTTCTAATAGCACTAAGGGCCACATGTATGAAAACTGTCTCGGTCTAAAACTCACTTTGTTGCCCAAAGCAACCAATCAGAGCGCCCCATTCATTTCTCCAGAGCACTATTTGAAATGAAAGGGGCACTCTAATTGGTTGCTATGGGCAACGAAGTGAGTTTTGGACCGAGACCGTTTTCATACATGTGGCCCAAATAGTTTACAGGTGAAACACATAGACAGAATACTTCTAATAAAAGATATCTTCATTTCCCTCCTGGTCTCCTGGACATTTTTGAGGACATGTATGAAAACTGTCTAGCGCTAAGACTTTCTTTGTTGCCCACAGCAGCTTTCTTTTTTTAGAACACTACATGAAATTAAAAGGGAGCTCTGATTAATTCTATAGGCAACAAAGAAAGTCTTAGATCTAGGCCTTTTTCATATAAGTCCCCCTTTCTATCAACATCAACCACATTCAGCTTTGTATGCTATTGAGGATATCGCAAGAAAAGATGCAAGTCCTGGAAATAGGAGCAGCAGCTTCTTTTGTCACCTATACATGCTAATACAAACTAATAAAGAATTTTGTTGATAGAGTGATTAACATACTATAGACTATACAGAGAAACTTACATCTTAAAAGGGATGTATAAAAATGTTCCCTTAAACAGCACTACCCTTTCCTATAGGCTGTCTGGTTTTTGTGTGTTTTCTGAGAAAAATCCTATTACTTATAGGTTACATAACACATCAGGGGACATTTATGAAAACTATCTAAGTGTAAGACTTTCTGTGTTGCCCACAGCAACCAATCAGAACTCCCCTTTCATCTTTTCAGAGCACTATATGTAATGAAAGGAGCGCTCTGATTGGTTGTTATGGGCAACAAAGAAAGTCTTACACCTAGATAGTTTACATACATGTAGCCCATTGTGTCAATTTATATTTTATTTATATTATTTACATTTAATACATTCTTTTTCTACTTATTATTCAGGTATTTTATAATGCACTTAAGCACTTACAGAATAATGATCACCTGTTGGATGTAGATCCAGTTAGGCTCTTTTCTAATTTGGAAGAACTGAATCAGGTAATTTGTTTTCTTACTTTAAAAATGTTTTTACATAAAGTGAATGCTTAAGCCCCCTATTGACATTTGATGTATGAGTATGTCGTAATGATAGTAAGGATGCTAGCTCCATACGCGGTGGGTGCTGGCTGCTAATAGCCGCAGTGTCTAAACTATTGAGAAATGGTGCTGCGCACTGTACCTCCCCCGATTGCCTCACTCCCCAGCAATGAGTTTGTGGGGTGCTGAGGGGTTGCCATAGCAGACAGACGCCTTATGAAAACAAAACAATATATCAGCAGCACTCTACAAACACTAAGGGCCACATGTATGAAAACTGTCTAGGTCTAAAACTCACTTTGTTGCCCATAGCAACCAGTCAGAGCTCCACTTTCTTTTTTCCAGAGCACTATATGAAATGAAAGGGGCGCTCTGAGTGGTTGCTATGGGAAACAAAGTGATTTTTAGACCTAGACAGTTTTCATACATGTGGCCATAAGAGACAATCAAAGTAAATATAGAAACTATTTTAATATGCCTATCTGCTATTTTTTGGATACATGAAAATTTGAGGTTCTTTATGCACATTTTTGATCAAAACTTCTGGAGCGTAATAATATAACAAGTTATAGTGACTAGGATTCTGGAGAGGGGTCATTGATCCAGGGATTTTTTCCGATTGCCAGATTGGAGTCGGGAAGGAATTTTTCCCTAAAATTAGGACAATTGGCTTCTACCTTATTGGGGCTTTTTGCCTTCCTCTGGATCAACAGCTTAGCACAACAGGCTGAACTGGATGGACGTCTTGTCTTTTTTCGGCCTTACAAACGATGAAACTATGAAACTTCAAGGGCCCATCCAGCCAGCGTGCACCTACATCATTTTCTTTAATATTGTTTTGGATGTGCTGAACAAATTTTTGTTTTTAGATGTTTGCATGGGGGAATGGCAGCCTCCATTTTGGTTGTGCACTCTGCCCATCCACACAGACTGTTTTTAACCAATATTGAGTATAGCTGGGACCTTCATTCCCTGAAAGTATGGAGGCCTGAGAGGGCACCAAGCACGATGAGAATGTTATAATGTAGATCCCCATCTGAAATGAGGTCGCCTTGTTGTTGTGGATGGGCCCTTGAAGTTGTGATTAAAAATGTGAGCTTCTAGAGTGCTGCTTATATGTTATTGTGTTTGCATTGTTTGCTGCCATGCCAGCGTGCACCTTCAGAATTAACTTTAACCCCTTAAGGACCCTGAACATACTCATACGTCCCAGGGTCCCTAAGGGGCTATGCAGTGGGATCGCTCCGCGACACCTCCCTCACCTCCCCCCGCACAGCCGACGGGTGTTAGCGGCTGATCGCAGCTAACACCCGGCCGGTACAGCGCAAGCGGGCAGCGTCGCCCGCCTGCACTGTTTAACCCCTTAGACGCCACGGCAAAGATGGCCATGGCGTCTAAATCAACGAAGAATAGTGCCGCGCACCGTTCTTCAGGGCAATCGCCATCGCCGCAGCATAACTGCGGCAATCCGACGCCTGGACATGGCGGCGGGTAGCCTTGTGAAGGCTCCAATCACTGCCATGTCCTGGTTTGCCCCACTTCCGGCTGCTGACAGGAAGTGGGGAAACCGCCATCTTTGTACAGTCTAATGCATTGTCTATGAAAAATGCATTAGACTGTATTAATGATCAAGCCCCCCTAGTGGTAAAGCACCATAGGGGGACTCAATGTTAAAGTAAAAAAAAAAGAAATCAAGTTTTAAAGTAAAAAAAACTAAAAAAAAGTATTAAAAGTTCAAATCACCCCCCTTTCCCCATTTTACAAATTAAAACAATAAAATAATTTAAAAAAAGTTACACATATTTGGTATCGCGTCTGAAAAAGTCCGCTCTATATAAATATAACATCATTTATCCCGTACGCTGAACACCATAGAAAAAAAAAAATTCCAAACGCCAAAATTGCGTTTTTTGGTCATTTTTTTCGTCTTTTTAAAAAAATGGAATAAAAGTGATCAAAAAATTTTGCTTTGCATTCCAACTGCTAGCAATAAAAAGTACACTTCAGTCTGCAAAAATTGCACCCTCACTGACGTCCATAGGGGTTAGTACAAAAAAGTTATTGTTATTAAAAGTTATTATTTCAAAAATAGAAAATGTTTGGAATATTTTTACGGTACCAAAACATAACGGAAACCCTACATGTTTGGTATTGCCAGATGCGTATCAACCTGTAGTATACAGATAACACATACAGATAACAGCAAAACACCCGCAACATGGCGAAAATATGTTTTTTTTCACAATTTGTCCCACTTGGAATTTTATTGCGGTTTCCCAGTATATTCTGTAGTATAGTGAATAACCCATTAGAAAATACATCTTGTCCTGGCAAAAAAAACGCCCTCATGTTCTATGTAGGTGGAAAATAAAAAAAATATGGCTCTGGGAAGACGAGGAGGAAAAAACAAACGTGTCAACAAAAAAAAACCACCAGGTCCATAAGGGGTTAAAATTGTTTTGGATGTGCTGAAACCTGCAGCTGTGTGCCATGCTGCAGGTCCCATTACTTGCTGCCTATTTTGCCATTTTACAAATAAAAAATATAAAGTTTCACATAATTTGTATTGCTGCATCCATAGAAGTCTGATCTATTGGAATATAACATAATTTATCCTGTATGGTGGACACTACAAGAAAAGAAATTTGCAACAGCGAAATTTTAATTTTTGTCATTTCAGGTCCCCATAAAATTAAAATGAAAAGTGATAAAAAAGCCGCACATTTCAAATTTTGGTACCGCTAAAACTATACTTTTATACTTTGTATAATATATAATATATATATATAATATATATATATATATATTTTTTTACATAAATAATAGTTTGGATAGATACTGTACCATAATTGTTTAATATTTTAATTGCAATTATTCAGAAATTATACTTTTTTTTTTTATTATTATTGTCGGGAAAGCCGAATTTTGCTACTACCTGCTTAACACCATTAAAAGCAGAGAACTTGGATGTACATCTTCCTTCTCATTACCACTAGCAGACTTACTAACAAAGGTCAGTTTATTAAGAAGAGCTATTAATGTACTTAGATATACATAATGAGACTTACTGCTGAAAAAGCAGTAAAGTGATAAGATGGTGGCAAGAATAATGATCTATGTACACTGATAATATGTACAGTGAATGTTTATCCTTAAATAAAATTAATTTTTTATACTTGCTTTTGTATGTGAGAAAAGAACCCAAAATTGTTTGCCGACCAATTTCTTAATGTATCTTTTTAGCACTGTATTCTGATACAGAGCTTCTGGGTGTTTAAAGATCTGAAGGATATTTCTATTTTAGACATTTATGGGAGTTTCGGGTACACCTGAGCAAATGTACTTGGCTGTACTTGGAATTTCCAGTGACATAAACATGAAGAGCTTCACATGTGCAACTGCCACTGTTTTGTGTAGTCATGGCACAGATGATGATGTGGGTAAGGGACTTCCCCCGCCAAAATGTTGCTGGGCCCGAGGTCGA